>JAADYH010001093.1:0-10813 GCA_023338125.1 Phytopythium aichiense
CAACACAACGAAAACATTTCGATATCAGTCCAGCACATCTCAAGCGATATCCCAGTTGTGTTGCCAGCCTTGATAGGGTCATGCGCCGCAATTGCCGTCCTAGACGTCGTTCGTTGGCGCAGAGGTATGGTGCTGCCTGTCACCGTAGCCCAGTACGGGACTGTCGCCGCCTCCGACGCGATCTTTTGTGGCCGCTATGCGGCACTGATGGCCATGGTGGAGCTGAGTTCCGTAACTTGCGGCGTTTTATGGTGGAGGTGGGCGATGTTGTTGATGACAAAAATTGTTGTTTGTCCAGTGCATTTGGTTGGAATTTTTTTATTTACTCTTGTTTGATTGGTCAATATGAAGATTTATCAACTGTTTTATCGAATTGGAGCTTACAGAATAATGCAATGTTTGCAAAATGTTGACGTTACCGTATTCCACTTCTTAAACCTGACAGATACGGACAGAGATCCCCGATCCCTACTATTGAAGCAAAAACAGTACCATTTCCATTGTCCTCAGGCCACTCCGAGCTCTGCTGCAACAACGTCATCGCTCTCCGCGACCTCACCATGGCGTTTGTCGAGCAGGTCAAGTCGATCGAGTGTTGCCACGAGGGCAGTGTAGTCTTCCGTCTCCTCGCCGATCTGGTTGACGACTGAGTGAAACCCGCTAGCGACAGTTGACGCGGACAGCCCACGCCATGCCTCTCCTATCCACTCCATGATGTCAACTCGGGTCGGTGCCCTCAACTTGAACGGCGTCGCGTTGTCCTTGCTGAGGATCTGCTTGCTGACAAAGCTCAGCCAGTGCTTGCGCAGGCGAGTCTTTAGGGGGTAGTTCCACGAAATGTCTGCGGGCTGGCAGACGCTAGTGAACCCAGGAGGCACTGGTACGAGCACAACGTTCAGGCTCTCAGCACAGCGCCGAACAGCCTCCGTCCAATGCCCGGCAAAGTCGTCCCAAAGAAGTAATAGCGGGTCGGACTTGTCAGTTCGCCCTCCGAAATGGTACTGTAGGAACTGGCAGCTCAAATCCCCAGTCCACCACCCACGGCCGTTGGCGTGGATCTTTAGGTCGTTTGCGTGTTGGGCAGCTTGGATCTCCTTCCACGTCTTGATACCGAAGCCGTTGCGCCTCGCTTGGTTCTCGGCTAGCACATCAGGGACTCTGGACGGCTGCATCTTGACGACAACAAACGGCGTGTATTTGGCGCCGTGCGAGTCGCCGAGCAACATCACGGTCACGCGCTCCTTTTCCTTGCCGGCGCTTCTGACCCACACAGTTTTCTTGCCCTTGGGGGCCAGCGTGGACTTCGGAATGAACTCGAAGAAGACAGCGGTTTGATCCGCGTTGTAGACGATATCAACGCCGTACCGGGCCATGAGCTCGTTGATCTTGACGTTTGTGGCGTGCACCACCTCATCGGTGAGCTGCGGCTGGATCTGGCCGCACCGTGTGCGGCGACGGAACGTGAACGAGTGGCGCCGCAGAAAGAGCTGCTGCCACGACCACGATGCCCGGAAGTGCTTCATGGAGACGCCAAACTCGCAGGCAACGTCGAGCGCTTTAATACGCAGCATGAGCGAGGAAACGGGCACGCCCTCGTCGCGCAGAGAATTGATCCAAAGTACGAGCATTCGCTCGGCGTCAACTGGAAGCGTTGTCGCCGAGCCGATGCGTCGCGTTCGCTTGCTGTTTCTTCCTCGTGTTGTCTTGCAGACGTCCTCGAGAGTGGGGATCTGCTTCATCCACTGGTACGTGAGCTTCCGCTTCGTCTCCTGCACGTCGGCTGTGGCGCCGCTGAAGAACTTCTCCACAGCGGCCTGGACACCGTGGGATCGAGCGAAGAGCGCAATCTCCAGCCGGCGGCCGTTCGTGAGCGACTCGTAGATGTGCCGCGACGGAATGAGACCCCCATCCACGCGAATTTTGGAACGCCCACGGGGCATGGGGCTGGGATAGGTCGATATGAGGAGTTGGTGTTGGCGCGCTCGATTGGGAAGTGACCAACTATCGGGGTGGAGTGCGTGCAGGATGCAAGTCGTGCCTGCCGTACCGCAGCATTGCTGTGCCGCGTTGGGACGAGGGTGCCAATCCGTCGTGACGGTTCGCACGACCGGTAATACCGGTTGGGCTTCAGTATCTTTGGATCGCGAGCTTCAAGATTGCAGTGTCAGGATTAAGAAAACGAGTCCCAGCTGCTGCAATGGAGGCTTTTGATTGGACAGTTCTGGATTGTCAGGATAAAGAAGTAGTCAGCTTTAAGAAGAGGAATACGGTAATGTGATAAAACCAAACACAAGGACGTTGGGCTTCACTCTTTCCCGAACACATCACACCACCGACCCAACATCCCAGCCCGATCACATTGCTCGGACGACGCTCGATGATCTTCTCGTTCTCCGTGTACTCGCGCAGCGGGTCGTGCCTGTTCCACGAGAAGTGGGCGGCGGGCGGCTCGGCGGTGACGTATGCGGACCCGGAGGAGGAGCGGCGGCTGCTCTTCGGGCTGCTCTTCTCGCTCAAGGAGTTCGTGTTCAAGCTCGCGCCGCAGACTCCTGTGTCGGCGGCGTCCGGGTCGGCGACGACGCCCCAGACGCCCGCGGCGTCCCCGTACGCGTCGCAGGCGCCGGAGGCGGGCCGCGCGGACGCTGCGACTCCCATGGAGGGCCTGCAGCGCTACCAGACGGACACGTACACATGCCACCACTACGAGACGCCCAGTGGGCTGCGCTTCGTGCTGCTCACGGACACGCAGGCGGGCGACCTGAGCGCCGCGCTGCGCTACATCTACGCGCAGATCTACGTCGACACGGTGGTGAGCAACCCGCTAAGCGACGTGCGCAACGCCAAGACCATCAACAGCCAGCTCTTCCGCGCGCAGCTCAAGCAGTACCTTGACGGGCTGCCCTGCTCCCGGTAGGTCTACCGTCGGCTCGCTCGCCGTAAGGACTGTTCAATGCCAGCGTCGGCTTTACCGGCAGCGAACTGCGGGTCTTGAGGACGATAGGTCAGTAGTAGGGCTCTCTCTCTCTATTTCGTTGCCTCCGCGGCCGCCGCCGGCACCGCCGCCTTGTTCTGCACGGACGACACGCACGTGGCCAGCATGTCCTCGAACATGACGCCGCTCATGTGGCGCGTCAGGTACACGACGTCCTGCACGACGTCCCCGTCGTCGTCGCCGTCGTCCGCGATCCCGTCGGCGTCCGTGTCGTCCTCCGCGCTGTCGCTGCTGCCGCTGGCGTCGCGCGTCGCCGCGCCTGTGCTACTGCAGCTGCCGGCCAGCTCCCCGGTCGCGACGCTGTTCTTGACGCCCGGGGAAAAGGAGATCTCGACGCGGAAGCGGTCATCGCTGTCCTCCTCGACGTACGGCAGCTCGAACACGCGGATGACGATGTGGGCGAGGTAGTTGACCTCGGCCACGCGGTCGATCTCGCGCATGCTGCTGTCCGAGATCATCTTGGACTCGCGGAAGACGTACTTGCGCTGCTGGATGCGCTCGTTCACGCTGATGCCCATGCGCTTGAGGATCTCGTTGCTGAACTTCTCCTGCTCGATCGACACGTCGTACTCGTTGTGCTCGCCGCCCCCCTCGTGCCGCGCGCGCCACTCGGGGCACTGGAACCGCAGCACGTTCAGCAGCGTGTGCAGATGGCTCTCGCTCGTGAAGTACATGCGCGTGCGCACCTGCGTCGCCGGGCTCTTGATGCGCAGCTCCTTGGCGAACGACGGGTCCAGTCGGTACCCGTGATGTTCGATATCCGTGTCGTTCAAGTCGCCTGCGCCGTTAGCATCGTCGCCAGTGTGCCCTGCAGAAGAAGGCGTCGAGCCATAGCTGGTGCCGCCGAACGCGCTGATGCCGCCGCCTCCGGCGTGCACAGGTGTGCTGGTACCCGCAGAGGCGCTCGCATCCCTGCTGTCCGTGCCCATGACCGTGACGATATCGGCTCGGATCTTGGCGCACAGCGCCTGGGAGACGCGGATGCCGATCGACTGCTTCTCCGCGACCTCCATGCCGTACTCCTGCGCGACGTAGCAGCTCGCGAACGCCTCGACGAGCGCGAACAGGTCGCGTCCGTGCTTGAGTGACACGTGCGAGTTGTGCAGCAGGTCGTACTTGATGCAGTCGTACACGTCCGGAATCTTGCTCAGGTCGTACGTCTCCTTCTTGGCCGAGTAGAAGTCGCGGTACAGCTTGTCCCAGCGCTCAAACATGAGCGAGAACGTCTCGCCCATGTACAGCGGTGTCTTCTCGTCGGCCTCTGTCCGTGCATGCTTGACGTTAGAACCAGCGAGACAGCGCCACGCTGCGACCTGCAATACGCACGCTTGTCCTGCGAGTACTCCTGGATCTCCGTCTTCAGCTTGCGGATGAGCTCGTGCAGTCGTGCGAGCGAGTCCATCGGGTTTTTGATCAGGTCCAGCGCGTGCAGGATCGACTCCGTCTTGAGCGGCGCCAACGCCGCGCGAAGTTCCTCTGGCGACGAGTACTCGCGGTGCAGCAGACTCTTGAGTTTCTCCTTGGTGCGCTGGATCTCCTCGTTGGCGTCCGCCTGCCCCGAGTGGTCCAGCATCTTGTTGGCATCTGTGGGAAAGCATTCAAAGGGGAGTGTCAATGGCAGTACATCTGCTGCACTGCACTCGCCGAGCCATGGTAACGCACCTTTGCCCAGCGTCGTGACGAGACTCACAAGAATGGGCGTCAGGTCCCCCTCCAGCTCCAGGAAGCCCTTGGCGAACGCGGCCGCCGTCATCTGCACGCGACCCTCGTCCGACGTGAAGATCTTGAGGTCGTGCCGGAACGTCGAGTGTAGCCGCAGCACACCGCCCTCCTCCACCGGGTACAGTTTGTTGCGGAACGTCTTGCCCAGCTCCTCGCCCTGGACCTTGCCTGTCTGCGTCAGGTCTCCGCCCCACTTGAGGATCATGAGGATCTCGGACTTGCCGTCGGTCGATGAAGGGGGAGTGTAGTGGCGCCGCGGCTTGAACTGGACCTTGCGGTTGATGCCCGCGAACTTCCACCGCTCCAGCACACGCTTCATCTGCAGCAGCTTCTCGAAGCTGTCGCCGCCCTCGACCTCCCACACGGCGTCCTTCGACCCGACGCCAGGCGCGTACGCCTTGATAAGCCCGCGCACGAGGTCCAGGAGCTCCTGCAGGTCGGCGACGGCCTTTACCTTGACTTCGTCGTACTTGTCAGCCGTGCGGCGCCGCTCGTAGAACTCTACCAGGTCCTTCTCCCACACCACCGTCTTGAGCTTCTGTTTGGGCGTGCGGTCTCCATGGCGGACCACCGCAATGACGCACCGCAGCTCCTCCTTCTTCTCGTCGTCCAGCTCGAAGCCGCTGCTGCCGCTGGCGATACTCGCTTCCGACGCGTCCGATCCAGACGTCGGCCGCGTCATGTGCTCGAACCCGGACGATGGTGACGTCGCCCCGCTGCCCGAGCTGCCTAGGTTCGCCACGCTTGGCTCGGTGGCGTACTGCGGACACATCTGCGTCTGAATGGGCCCTCCGCTCGACAGCGCGCTGGCGTTCGAGTTGGAATTGGCACGCCGCTGGCGGAAGTAGCGCGAGCGCAGAGCAGACACGAGGTAGTTGTGCAGGATGAGGCCGCAGTCGTCGTAGTACGTCTTGGAGTTCTTGACGAAGCTCCAGCCGTTGACGTCGCACACGTACGAGTTGCCGCGCACGCGCAGCAGGTCGAAGCCGCAGACCGTCTGGTGGAACGCGAGGCAGACCTTGCGCGCGATCTCCTTCTCGGTTGAGTTGAGGATCACGGGGTAGCGCACCTCCTTGCCCGCCGAGTCGCGCAGCACGCGGCCGTCCAGCACGGGTGACTTGCGCGCCTCGGCGTGGCCGTAGCTCGAGCCCACCGTGTAGACCTTGACGTCCGTGCCCTGCGTGTTGAGGAACTCCTCGTAGATGTACGACCCGTCGCGCCGGATGCTGTTGACGTCCGGGTAGAACTCGCTGGAGCGGTCGCCGATCTTGCGGAACAAGCGCTTGCTGCCGCCGCCGGCGCTCGTCGGGTAGTAGATGTACACGTTGTGGTCCTCGGCGTCGGCGGGCTTCTCCACGAATGGCTTGTTGACGCGCACGCCGTTGACGCACACGTAGTTGTCCGCCTCCTCGATTTCGTCCTCCGAGCCGGGGATGTCGCGGTTGACGACGGCGTGGCGCGGCACGGGGATGCCGTGCCGCTGCAGCAGCTCGTACACCTTGCGGCGGTCGAAGAGCACGTGCTGCATGTTGAGGTCATTGACGAGCACCGGGTGCGTGAGGCGCACGTACTGCTCGGCCTTCTCGAGCGGGAAGCCCGTCGAGTAGAAGCTGATGAGTGCGTCGCACACGGGCCAGGCCTCCACGGGCTGCCGCAGGATCGTGTCGTCGTCGAAGATGTACACGTCGAACTGCCGCTTCTTCTCCAGGCGCCGCAGGATCTCCTGCATCGGCTTGGACCGCGTCTTCTTCTCCATGGCGCACACGCCCACCACGTACTTGCGCACCGCGAACGCGCCGTTCGCCACCATGCCGGGCGACGTCGGCGGCGACTGCGGCGCGGCGTGCGGCATGTCGTCTCGCTCTATTCACTTCGCTCCGTCAGAGAATCAGAGGGTCAGCCGGGCGCCTCGCGGCGGCAGTCAGGTCCCACGTCCGTCGGCCGCTTGCGCTGCTACAACCAGTCGCGAATCTCGCGCGCGCCGACGGCGATGGGGCCGGAAACGGGACGCGGAAGGGGCGGGAGGGCGAATCTCCGGGCGCGGGAGGGCGGAAGGGGGCGGCGCGCGCGTTCGACACTGCAGCGGCGCGGCGGCGGCGACGAGGAGGGGCGCGCAGCGACAAATATAGCGGCAGCGGACGCGCGTCCAGGCTCGGCTTCCGCCAGCTTCTGCTTGCTTTTGCTTGCTTTTGCTTGCTTCCTGCGCGCGCTGGCTGCGGAAATGAAGTGAGCGGCGGAGGCCCAGACGCGTTTTCGGCCAATCGCGGGCGTCTGATCTGTATAAATAGCCAATCAGAAGCGCGCGTGCGAGTTCTTTTTTTTTCCTCTCGCTCTCCTTTTTTTCGAGCCGGCCACCGCCAGTCGGTGGCGCGAGCGATTGTGTAGCGACTGGTGGCGGCAGCCACGCGCTTCAAGTTGAAGCGCGAGGCACCGAGACGGTCGACGGGGAGGCGGTAGGCACTGGGGGGACGACGCGAAGAGGAGAGGAGGGGACTAGAAGATGGAGAAGGGAGGGAGCAGGAGGGAGCAGGACGAGAAGGGAGGGAGGGTGGTCTGCGAGGCGCCAGAGCGTCGCGCGAGCGTCGCATGAGCGTCGCGGGCTGGTGCGGTCGAGAGGCTCGGGGCGTCTCAAGCGGTGGGAGTGAGCTCTCGTGGTGCGTGTGTATGCATCGTGGTGGAGCAGTGGGGTGCGGATGGTATCCTCTGGACGCGATCCTGGCTGTCCGTGGCGCTGTCGAGGGCTGGGGGAGAGAGGCGGGTGTGGTCAGGTCGCCGCACTGCAGGACGCCAGCGTCAAAGGCGTCGGTCGGCGTTGGGTCAGGTCCGCGCGCGCGCTTGGGTCCGTGGGCGGCAGTCGCTGCGTGTGCTCGTGTGTGCGGAGCAATCACGACCAGTCCTCCCTCGGTGTCTGAGTCGATCTATTTATTCCGGTGCCACTCGTCAGAGCTGGCTTGACAAGCCCAGCGCCTTCAACCTCTGGGAGACAAGGATTGTCAGGCTATTTCAAAGCCACGTCGCAGCAGCTGCGCCGAGCATGCTCGACACCGCCCCTTGAGGCGACAACAAACTACGGATTGGACGAAGGCGAACGACAACAATGGCCACCCAGTCAAGCACACGCGACTGTGACATTCGACCGTCCTCTCCTCATGAAGTTTATGACTTCGATCACAACAACCCATGGCGAATCGCGCAAATACAAGCACGGCGCAAACGGGCACACAACACACTGACAAACTTGCCTCTGAACCTCGACATGACAACTGCTTTCACGACCACACTACCACCTTTCTACAAGTGAATCTCTTTGCAACATTGGGTGGTGTTCAAAAACACCAAGTGAAGAAACGACCGGCACAAGTGCCAAGACCATTTCAGAGTTCATGCGACCGCACGAACGCTAGCAGTCGCGCAGACCAGCCCCATCAAAGGAAGCCAGATGATTAACCGCCGAAGCCGTAGAGGGTGCGGCCCTGACGCTTCAGAGCGTACACCACGTCCATCGCCGTCACCGTCTTGCGGCGAGCGTGCTCCGTGTACGTGACCGAGTCGCGGATCACGTTCTCAAGGAACACCTTCAGCACGCCGCGCGTCTCCTCGTAGATCAGACCAGAGATGCGCTTCACGCCGCCACGGCGAGCCAGACGACGGATGGCCGGCTTCGTAATGCCCTGGATGTTGTCGCGAAGAACCTTGCGGTGACGCTTGGCGCCGCCCTTGCCCAGACCCTTGCCTCCCTTTCCGCGGCCCGACATGCTGCTGAATGGAGTGGTGGTGGTGACAGTGGTGGAGGTGCTTGGAGAAGTTGCTCGAAAGCTGGAAAGTTGGAGAATGAGGAAACTCTGCACAGATGCATCAACCGGCGGCCAAGCGCGCCAAACTCGGCAGTCTCGCCTTGTCGTTGACTGGGGGGGAAATCTCCCCTATTGCGCGCGCGGATTGGCTGAAACTCGACATCATACGATCCACCTTGGAGTTTGCGCGCCCTACCCCTATGCAGTCCGTTTGTCCTCGTCTTTTGTGTTTTGATTGGCGCAGAACCCGCGGTTTGCGCTCTCGCGTTGTGATTGGCGGAACGAATAGACCGAGTGACTTGCGCTGAGGATGTGAGTTTTGGCGCGCTGACGTGGGAGGCCCTCAAAGTCGTCGTCGGCGTCCGTGGATGCAAGCAAGGTCATTCTTGAATTCTCCATTCAGCAAGCAGCAACTCGCAAGTCAAGAGAAAGCAATGGCTCGTACCAAGCAGACCGCCCGCAAGTCGACCGGTGGCAAGGCCCCGCGCAAGCAGCTGGCGACGAAGGCCGCCCGCAAGAGCGCTCCGGCTACCGGCGGCGTGAAGAAGCCGCACCGTTACCGCCCGGGTACGGTGGCTCTGCGTGAGATCCGCCGCTACCAGAAGTCTACGGAGCTGCTTATCCGCAAGCTGCCGTTCCAGCGTCTGGTGCGCGAGATCGCGCAGGACTTCAAGACGGACCTTCGCTTCCAGGGCTCTGCGGTGCTTGCGCTGCAGGAGGCCGCCGAGGCGTACCTGGTGGGTCTGTTCGAGGACACGAACCTGTGCGCGATCCACGCCAAGCGCGTGACGATCATGCCGAAGGACATTCAGCTTGCGCGTCGCATCCGTGGCGAGCGCTCGTAAGCGTTCTTCGCGATGTGGGATCTTTGTCGAGATCGGCTCTACCTTTGGGTGGTCGTTTTCGTGATTGATCCTCGTCCGAGGTGCGGTGGCTTTTGAGCTGCTTGCCCTCACTTCATCTTGGTGTTTTTTGACACCACCCTGTGACCAAAGAAATCATGTCGTTTGTTGTAGGCAAAAGGAGGACGTCGTGAAGTGTAGGTGAAGGCTAATCTTGTATCATTCTCGGTCGAGCTTTTCCAGTAGAGTGACGTTTGGATGGCGTATTGCGAGTGAGAGACGTTGGTTAGCTGTAGGCTGTCTCCGCTCAAGTGTGAGTTCTCGAAGGCGAGGCCAGTGTGCATGAAAAAACAACGGTAAAGCCTCGTGACCGCAGGTCCGTGCTATTGCTCTGTTTGCCGCGCCAAGCATGGCCACGAAAGGCCCGACGAACTCATGGCATGCGAACCGAGCAGGTGATGATGAACTCTCCCTCTTGGTTGCTCGAAGGCTGACGACGCTCGTCGAAATGCTAAGCGCTTACGTCGTGCGGACGGTATTGGCGGCCGATCAATTGGCGATGGATCGCAGTCCTGCTTCTGTAGACGCCTGGTCTTCGATCATGCCGAACGGCAGAGCCTCGAGACGCTAGCCGACGTCTCATGCACTGCTCGCGAGCCCCCAAATGCAGCACGACCGAGCAACGAACGTCGAGCACCGCAGAGCAAGTAGACAAAGAACCCACAATGACTCAGACTCAATCACCGCCCTCGCCTCGCACGCAGACAAAGTGAACTAATCGCCGGACTACCACCTCATGCAGCAGCTCGTGACGCGACAAGGAAGCACTCTCCAACATCTCACCCACATGCTGCGCACACCACCACTTGCTTTCTACCCCTTCGCAGCGACACACGCCATCAAGAACGAGTCCATGCAGTCATGGTTCACATATCAATAAGCGTGCTGACACCATTCTGACGTTGCGAACATGCGCTGGAGGAGTTCGGCAAAGTTCTCGTTCCCGCACGGCGGCGAAATTACGCCATTCGACGCGCCGAGTCATGCTGGCCGTCTTGGTGTCCTCTCTGTCGGCGATGAATCGCGAGTCGCGGTTGACACAGGGCAAGGCTCACGGGTGGCGCGGGATTCAAGATTATAGCGTTTACGGTGTCCAAAAAAAAAAACATCGCAAAGCGACAACCTCAATGCCCGAGTTAACGGGCTATCCACTGCCTGCGGAAGATACCGCAGACAACAGGCCGCATGGTCTGAAGGCCACCTCCACCCGAAGGAAAGAGGCACCTGTGAACACTTTTCGATGCAGACTCCAGCTCTGGAAAGCGCACGCGGTCACGGCCAGTCGCGGCGCTCGCAGTCGGGACGCAGCACCAGCATGTCTTCCAAGCGCTCTTGCGTCGGCTCACAGTCATACCAAGACGTCATTGGATCACAATGAGGTACACCATGAGCATTCGCGATGC
>JAADYH010001094.1:0-10796 GCA_023338125.1 Phytopythium aichiense
CAGACTGTAGTCGCACACCACGAACCACAAGAAGTCCGGTTGGTACTTGTGAGGCACTCGAGGTACCCTTGTGGGTGAAGACAGCAACCCAAAACTCGTCGCTAGTTGCTCTCTTGCCTTCCTTGCCAGGGCTGAACTTCCAGAGTTGCGGAGCAAGTGGTTGCTGGGATGATCCCAAGCTCTTCATGCGCTGCAAGACATCGGTCAGTATGGCCTCTGGAAGCAGCGCACTGTGCACCGAGTCGATCGCTTGTCCTTGGTCGTCCTCTTTACTATCTTCGAACAGTGTGACGAGCTCAAAATTGATGTTTGGAATCGACCGGCTGCTCCGATCCGCCCAAACTCCTTTCAACTCATCAGCTACTAGCCGCTGAAGCGCTTTCACTCCATTCGCACGTTGCGTCTTGAGAAGAAAGCGAACCAATCGCTCGTCCACAGCGCGCGCCTTCCTTGGAGTGCCTTGACTACTGTCCAAGCTTGTGACAGTCGATGCACCGTCTTCTTCATCATACTTGTCGTCCCCAGCCTCCTCAATGCTATGCATATCTTGTCCTGATGCGTTGTTGCTTGTCAACACGTTGATACTCTCCAACTGCTTACAAGCGCCGCGCGCATGACCAAACTCTCCCTCCGGTCGATTCAAAGCACATCCGTCGATCACAGAAGACGAACGCGGCGAGCGATCATCAAGTGAAGAGCTGAATGGAGTCGTGACGCGTCCCATATCGACTGCAAAAGCTCCTTCGACAGGCGATTGCTGCGTTCCGAGCCGATGGTCGCGACATTGGTTCTTTGAAGTGCTACCGTTGCATTTGACCCGGACGGCACGCAATATGCCCTTTACAAATGGCGCCAACTCGCCCACGAGGTCGCACACGGATCTCTTTTGCTCATCACTTAACACATGTGACCCCGACTCCCGCTGCTGCACTATCGTTACAACAACGGCTCCTGTTGGTAGATCATTCTGTCCGCTGTCATCTTGAAGGCGCACTGGTACCACAAGTGTAGTCGATCCATTCTCTTCCTCTGAGGCTAGACCATGCTCCGGCGACACTGGATTGGCCAAGGTGTCCCACAACCTGCGCGTTGATGGGTTTGCTGCCAACGCCATCATTGTCGAGTACGTAAACTCGGTGGAGGCTGTTGGGAGGTGAAGCACGAGACCCTGGGTGCGAATGGCACCGAACAGGTGGACACGGACAGTCCGAGCTGATGCCAACCCGGTGGCGATTCGGTCTCGAAGCACATTGGAGAGATGCCGCCACAGTGCCACGAGCTTCCGCGTCGACGGGAACACTCGTTGCCACGTCTTGTCCGACCACGAGAGTGCCTGAAACACGTCGTGCGCGACGCCCCGCACCATTCGTTGATAGCACTCCTGCTCCTCATACGCTCGTTCGAGCTGGAGTTTTGTGTGTTGCAGCGCATCATCCATCTCTTGTTGGCTCTTGACCAAATGCTCGACTCTCGCAGTCAGAGCTGCGCTACTTGAAAACTCCTTGCATCGCCAGACCGCAAGCCGAATCAGTAATCTTGCGTGGTTCACCTGATGCAGATCCTTGCGCGACGCACTGCGATCTGGCTGACCACTTGGAATCATTAGAAGTACCACAATTGGGGTGGTGTCAACGATGCAAGGCATGACGACAAACCAGGTTTTGCGAGTTCTCTCACTGTCTTCAGTGCTGAGAGTATCCCGTTTGCCAGTCTTCAGAGAGAGGATCTCGGTTTCTTGACGGGCGACACATCGATCAACGATTCGCCCAATCTGGTCGCTGTCAACTATAGACTGTTTTTCTCCCAGCAGGTGTATTCGCGAGGTGAACAACGTCCTGGTTGCACCAGGTGAAGATTCTCGGATTACAACACTCTCGACTGCATGCATCTCCATCAATGCGTCTCCAAGCGCCTGGATCACAGCCTCGCGAGACGCGCAGGCGTCACTGCTCAACCGGGTGATCAGCTCGACTGCTTGTGTCGGGACTGGCTCGAGCATTTGTTTCATGGTTGCCCTCATCAAGCTGCGCTGCATCTCACTCCGTTCAAGGGCGGTCTTTGCCTCAACGCACGTGACTTCTAAAGCTGCACACTTTGCCCGGAGGGTAGTCATCGCGCTGTCCCACTCATGTCGATGCATAGCCGCCTCATCTTTTGCGTGCTTGATAGCCACGAGTGCGTTCGAGAGCTTCGCGATGAGCTGAAGCGCAGATTTATCCTGCCAGAGCTGCGAAAGATCGATTCTCTCGCTTGGTCCTGGAGCTGTCAGCAGTATCCGTGCGCCTTGTACTTCAAGCTCTATTCGGCTGATCTCCGCTTCTGCCGAGCGCACACACTCGATTATACCATCCTCCGCATTCGCACGACGGTGACGATTGTCAACGACGCCAGTTACCGGATTGCCGGAAATAGCAGACATTTTAGAGGAGTCAGACGGACAAGCAGCGCTCTCACACTTGACAATAGTAGTGCCGTCCACAAAGCATTGCGCCACTGCTTCAACCGCGCCGATAATAATTGTCGGACCACTTGCATCAGCAGGCGCCGACAAGGCGTCTGATATACATCGAGTGGCTGTAGCCATGGCGGCTGTGATTCGAGCGGAGCGCCGCTTCTCCGAGTCCAACTCGCAATTTATAGCAGTAAGCCGCTGTTCGGTCACGTTAAAGTGTTTGCGCTCGCGACTCGCTTGAAGAAACTGAGAGGCTGCATCTCCGAGCCGAAGACACAACATTTCTAGCAGCAGCATTGTCACGCTCTTCTGGTCGCTCGTCTTCATCTGCACGCACAACATCAACTCGCAGCTGCGGTTGTTTGTGCTGCTTGCCCGGAGAACTACACAACGAGTCTTGCTGCCGCTGGTATCCATCGGCTGAACTGTCTCGCAGGCGAGGAACATCTTCGGGAGGTTGTCAACGTGTGTGACGGTGATAGGCGCAGATTTACCGTCGCTTGCATCGATTTGCTTCAGCATGTCTACGAGCAATAGCTCTGTGCGGCATGGGCATCCACAGTCGCACGAGGTGATAATCTCTAAATCTTGGTCGCCATCGATCTGAAGGAGTAGACGAGCTTGCGTGATATCCTTCTCTCCGTTCTTGCTTGTAGCCACCAACTGCCTTTCGATTCGCCCAAAAAGTTCTTGGAGAACCGAGGTATCAGTCGTGCCCAGCCCTGTATCCCAGCGAGGACAAAGCTGCTGAATCCACTTTTCTGTCTGCTGGAAAACCGACCATGAGTGAGCAGTGCCTTGCCTTAACTGGTCAATTTCAGCTTCAAGTCTTTCACAAGCCGTCTGGATGATGCAGCGACTGTGCTTGTTCGATCTGCTCATGCGCATTGTGGTGACGTACGAACCGACAATGAGTGAGACCAGCTCTCGATACTTTTTCGCATGCTCACTGCTCCACAGCTGATTGTCGGACTTGACCAACTCGAGCACACCAAGGCTTTCGGATGGGGATGAAGTCGCAACGATTAACTGAAACCGTTCGGGATCACTTGCCAGCCATGAGAGCACCTCGCTCCACTTCACCCTTTGACGAGTACCATCAGGACGAATGGTCCACGCCCTGTCTTCTCGTGCATATCCCTCTCGCGACCAAATGACAGTATCACTCAGCGCTGATAGCTGCGCAAATACAAGCTCCCAGTCGCTTGATCCATCACTGGTTGCTGTTGTCACACTCACTTCACACGATCTGGTTTGTAGTGCCCGCGCGAACTCGAGAAGTGACGTCCAGCGGTCGTTCCAGTGCGCATGCACTTTGATGCACTTAGCCTGGGATTGGGTGCGTAGAGAGAAAGCGCAAATCTCGTGTTGTTTGGAACAAATCTGGCCAAGCGCTGAGCACCGATCGAAACAATACTGTGCAAGCGTCTGGAGCCAGTCGGACAGCCAGACCAGCGTCTTCTTCGCCTTTTCAGCTGCAGCGTCAGTACTGCTCGGCGAAAGCATCTCCCACTCGATGTAGAACAGCCCAAAGCACCGGCGGTTCTCGGCTTCCCGAGGTAGAAATCGATGAGCCAGCCAAAAGCGTGATGTTGGGTTGGCTGCTGATGTGGTCTCCGTTCCGAGAGTCACACAGTCTGTGCTGCTCATTAACAGTTGAGCTCTTGAAGGGTCGATGCTGCTCATGAAGCATGCAATGCTGTTCCGTTTGGACAGCTGCTCTGGCTCTTCAAAATCGAATACCAGCTCGACGGCACAAATGCGAAGCTCTTCGCTGAGCAACGGAACGATCCGATCGTGGAGCGATTTCCTTAGACACTGCAAGATCGACCGCTCTGCTTCTGGCTCGACGAAATCGATCAGGTTGCTGCCTGCTGCGCTGGTGAGATCTGGTGATCCAGACCCAACAACTTCCATCCACACAATATGCGTCAGCTCAAGCAAACGCGAGTCCTGCTGAAGCTCAAGCAGCTCAGAATCCAACATGGCGACGCTTTCACTCATGTGTCGCGCGCGCTCATTCAACTGCGACACTTGCAGCCTTGAGCGAAGCAAGTTCGCGACAGATTCAGCCAGCTCACCGATAAAGCTGTCGTCCGCGAAGCCACCGACTCCAAAGGACGTGATCGCAAGGAGAACCACGCTGCCTTTGTCCTCGTCAGCACCATTGAGGTCGATTGGAAGAACTGTAAGCAAACCAGGCGCGTGAGATGGGTCGTTCCTCTCGGATGCTAACCCCATCAGCTGGAGGACGCGAGGAGGCAGTGCCGAGAACGGAGGAGAATGTCGCACCCAGCGCCGGATGCTGTACCAGCAACATGCGTCGTCTTCATCGCAGCCAAGAGGTGCGCATACCACTGATTCCTCGAGTCCGCTGGCCGCATTGACACCTTTAATGACCGAGAAAGTGATCTTTGACAGATCTGATCGATCGATAACCACGGCGACGACGACTTCCCGGCTTCCAAACAACTTCAAGGCACTTTGCGTCTGCTGCACCGCAGACTGTAAACACTTGAGAACAGCATCATGACTTGCTGATCCGTGATCTTGGAACTCTTGTCCCAGTTTCGTCACCCCCAAGAGCACAAGAAGTTGCTGTGCTCGAACGGAGACGCTTGCATGTGCTTCGACGAGTTGTTGTGTCGCGCTTGACTGTTGATCAAGCTTGTCGTTGAGAGATGCCATTTGTAGGCGAGCTTCTTCTCGTGTGCGGCGTGTGATTGACTGCGCAGAGACCAACTGCGCAAAAAGCCGCAGCAGCTGATGCTCTTGGTCCGAAAACGGGACATCGCTCTTTTTGGATGCAACGAGTACCCCGAGTAACTCATCTCCGTCGTTGAGTGAGTAGTGTGCAATCGCTCCAAGGACGCACTGATTGTGAAGGCACAACTCATTGCGAGTGTCTCCATCCATAACCCGATCGCAGTCTTTGGTCATTAGCTTAGTCGCGACTGAATTCTCGCTCACGTCGTCATTGTCGCCAAAGTTGAGAAACACATTGACGAAGTCTGCCGACGACACAAGCTGACGACAAAGTGCGCTGGTTTGCTCACACCACGAGCAATCGGAGAGCGGGAGTTGGGACCACTGAGTAGCGCACTCCATCACGCTGTTCCATTGTTTTTGATGGGCCTCTGACAGCGACTTCATCTGTTCATCCCAAGTTAACTGCGCACTCTGCGCCTTGATCTGCGCGTTCAAGATGAGCGGGAGTAGTCGTAATAGAGGGTCAACTGCCGATAACACATCCGGGCGACGCGCGGCTTCGCTTATCTCGAGCTCGAGAGCACCCAACACAAGAGCGTTGCCAGCAGGCGAATGCAGTGGGATCACGTGATGCTGTTGTTCACGGCTTTCTGTCCAATGTGTTTCCGAATCTTGTGCCACACTCGGAGTGTCGCGCTTCACATCGTGACTGCATACCACCAGCCGCACAAGCTCTTTGGCGGTAAAACTCTGCGAGGTGCTGTTCCCAATCGCCACTCGGCGACCATTAACTGCTGTCCAGACGCACTCGCACGGATGATCGCTGGAGCCAGCATTGGTGCCTACCGTGTCAACAACAAGTAGCTTCATCGCGACCAAGGCATCTGAAATCTCGCTTGCGCTGACCGCACCAACCGAGTCGACCAGTTCTTCAATGCTCCCACATGCCGTCCACCGCTCCACCACCCTCGCAATCGCCTTCGACATTGCGAGTGCACGCTCGTAGTGCTCACTGCTTATCCTCGCCGCGCTGAGATCATTTTCCAGCTGGAATACACTGGAGTGATTCTCCGCCAGCTCCGTAAAAGCTTGGACAACAACGTACATGACAGGAAACAGGTGCTGGTTGACCTTTCGAAGCAGATCTCCGTCATCATCATCGACGTCGTCAAACACCACCAACACACCAATAACGCTGCAGGTTGAGTCGCCAGCCGTGACACTGAATCGAACATCAACAGGGACTGCCGTCAAGTGCGCACCCGACTCTGTTGACTCCATTGATTGCCGAAATAACACCACTTGCTTCAGGATCTCGAATTCACGACTCAAAGTCGTTGGTCCCTCAATATGTGAAGCGTCACCAATGGCATAAGCACTGCGATAGGCGTCAGCATTCTCCCCCGGAAACAGCACGCGAATGTGCTTGAACCTCTGGATATCTTCGACAGAGCAACAGTTGTCGCTATTGGTCAACATATCTCCTAAGGCCGAGCGCAGATACTGACGCCAGCCATGAATGTTGGAGGTATACAACTGGTCCCGCAGTCGATCCCATATCTGCTTTACACTGGCCGCAACCAACTTGTGGAACACGATCTCACGCGCACGAGCTTCGCTGTCCACGAGAAGTGACTCGACAGGTTTCCGGAAAGCGCGTAACAAGGCGGAATCAGTCTCTTCGAGGACGGCACCGCTATTGAACGCGACGATTTCACTGTCGGTGAACAAGCCGTCAGTGGTGCTCGAGATCGGGACGCATAGTACAGGCACCCCAAGCAGAGAGTCATTGATTGTGCTCCGACGACGAATTTGGACGTCGACCTCTCCCATCGTCGATCGGCAGACCTTGCGCCGCATCTCGATTGCCGACGCAAGAAGCACTCCGAACGCGTCGAGGAACTCGATGGACACGCGGGTGGAAGCATCCACTACCGCTTCGAACACCGCAACAGCTCCTCCTTGAGCATCTTGAAGCACCACTACTAGCAGCCGCAGCTCTGGCAACCCTTGGTCTTGGCGGGTGTGGCCACGGCGACGGCTCTCGAACCGATCAGGACTCAAATCAGTATTGCTGTGCGCCTTCTTGGCGCTCGATGATGGGATGGCGAGGTCGATCTCGGGACGAAACCCGATCTGCAGCAGCTCGGCGGCTGGGAACTGGAGCACCAGGTGCTGGTTGGGGCACGGCACGACATAGTCGACGACTCTACGCCCCCAACGTTTGATACAGCCCAGGTCTAACTGATGCGCCGGTGGCCTCGCTGCGTCATCTCGGGTGAATGTGGTTCCAGCCAGCGCTGCTGCTCGGCCTGCAATGCCAATCCGCTCCCACTGATCGGCGATATTCTGTTCGGAAAGCTCGACAGTGTTTACATCACTGTTGGCGGTATCTTGATCCCTGTCGTCCTTCGCTTGGGCAACTAGATAGGAGCGGCCAGCGAAGTGCTCGACCTCGAGGAGTTTGCAATCGAGCGCAGGCAGGTACTGGCAGAGAAGCGCTCGAACGGCCGTGAAGAAGCGCGCGCGCGACGGACAGTGACGGAACATGGTGATGCTGGACGTACACAGCATCTGCAGCAGAGAGTCTCGCTGGGCCAGCTCCTCCTGCTGCACCTCCTGCCGGTACAAGCGCTTGAGCTGCTTCATGTGGTTCTTGAGGTGGTTGAGGCGGTGCAGAGCTGGTATCTGCGGAGGTTGTGTCGGCTTGACGACTGCTATCTCCATGGACGACGACAGTGACGATAGCGAGAGTGACAACGCAGCGCTCGACGGCTGACGAAGAGGAGAACCTGGCGGGTCAGCACGAAGGAGCTCGGCATCGTTGTCTCGATCGACGAGTGGGTGGACGGGAGCGGGGCGTAGGAGGTCGTCATGTGTGTCGCCTTCATCAGACCGAGGCGAGCGCCACGCTTGACGCCCATCGGGTCGCCTGAACGAGCCTCGCGCACCTGTGGAGCGTCCGTCGTCGACTCGATAGGACGCGTCCAGGCTCTCGTCGCTGTCACTGCTCATGCTCCAGGCCGCTCGCCTTCTCATATCGCTGTGGGTCGCCGCACGCGCGACCGTCCAGGGGTCGCTCTCTATTTCGGAATGCAGAGGCGGCCAAAGGGTCGGCTCGAGGGAGGCGTCGCGTCCAAGCCAAGTCAATCAGCATGCCAGCCCGCTCCATGGCAGCAACTGTGAAGACGACTGGTGCCGCTGGAAGCCCAGCGGAACGAACGCGGTGAAGTGCAAACGAGGTCTTAGCGAGAAAATGACGAGGGAGCGGAAGGAGAATGGAGAGCAGCAAGACACGTCTGAGATCGGGCCGAGAGAAGCTCGCCCGCTACTTCTTGGAGCCCACGACCGGCTTGACGTTGTGCAGGCTGCAGTCACATGCACGAGCGTCAGTCCGTCTCCACCATGAACAGCAGCGACGACCACGACGCAACGCACTTGATGGTGATGCGCAGGTTGCTGCCCTTGGGCACGTCGAACTTCTTGGGGTGCGTGCGGAAGTGGTTGATAATGTTGGACACGTCCAGTCCGCCGGCCTGCTTCGGCGCGCGCTTGTGCTTGCCGCCGGCCGCCATGCTGCGCGTCACGCGGCCGTTGGCCGACGCCAGGCGCCGCGTCTGCACCTTGGGCGGCGCGCGCTTCTTGGACACCTTGGTCACTACAAGACCCGCGCGTCGCGTGTTCATGACGGCTTGCCGCTTGGTGGACGCCGCCGCCGTGTTGACGCGCGCGCGCTGGTTACAGTCGCCATCGGAGGCGTTAGAGGCGCTCCCAGGCCGGCAGGAGCGAGAGAGAGGGGACGCACCGCCGCCTTGGACACGGGCACGACCACCGTCTTCTTGACGTTGTGCTGCTTGAGCTTGACGGGCACGGGCTTCTTGGCCTTGGGCGTCGCCTTCTTGGCCTGCTTGATGATCGAGTCTACAAAGAGAGACACAGCGCCGCTTTCACTGCTCAGAAATCGACGAGGAGACCCGCGATCGCGAGAGGAGACGGAGGCGGACGCACCCAGCGGCATGGACAGCTGCTGCTCGGCCGAGATGCCGATGGAGAAGCCTTGCCCGGTCGTCGACGCCATGCTCGTTGGTCGTGCTGTCTGCCTGTCGCCTGTTGGTTTGTCCCGCCAGTTTGAGGTTGGGATTCTGGATTCCAACTGGACTTTATCGTATTGGCAATTGTATTGACCAGTGATAGATACGCCCGATACACATTCCAAGAGAAAATACGGGCAGGATATCCGAGGAGAATTCCGCTTTCATGCGACTAAAAATTGCCTAGTTTGACAGAAAACAAGGTGAGATCACCTCGACGAGGATTGGATGACTTCGGACATATCAATCCACAACCAATTCCATAAAGTATCGAAACCCATATTCATACCAGTATGAGTAATACTTTCGTGCATGGCACCGTTCACAATAACTTCGCGAATCTATTTGAGATCCCATTGGCTTATCCTGCCAGTGAGTCCTCACGACATCTTTCCGCTTTTCACGGCGCTCTTTGGTCGCCCGGTTCCCTCCGTTGCTACAACTACGGCTTTCAACATGATCGTGTTGGCGTAGCGGCGACTTGAAGTCTATCAGGGGATTCATAGACGAGTGCGCGATCTGGTGGAACAGTAGCCGGGCCGTTCAGACAGCTGTGGTCTCAGACCGGCGAGTGAAAAGACCATCTTCAGCTCGCGCTGGTCCAAGATCGTGAAGCCACAGTCTCGCGGTTGGTGCGCTTCGTCGTTGGATCATTCAAGAGCTCAGAACAGCCCCGTCCATCTGCGCTCAAATCAATGCGCAAGAGCACCCTAACACAAGGTGCCTCGACAGGACTGCAACCAATGTGTTGCACACGAACTGCAGAATGCTGGAACCACTTCACAGACCTAGACGATCCAGGAGACTACAAGACGGCCCGAGTGGCGTTCAAATACTGCAGCGCCACTTTCGCTGCATCGTGCCGGACTCTGCGGATTCACATGGGTAGGTGTCCGGAAACGCCAAGATTTATTGGACGTCTGGAGAGCTGTCTAACGTCTCGCCAACGAACCGACGGTCGTCTGGCGGTGGGTATCGAGGACTCTCGAATCGAACGATCGAAATGCGAACGATCGAAATGACCTGGTGGCGTGGTGACGGAGCGAAATCCTTCCCACCCACGTTGCATGGGGGGAAGACCCGCGTCACCCTCGAGCTCGAGCAAAGGCAGCAATCCTCCCGAGACCCATCAGTCTTGTAGCGAGCAGTTCGAGGATATTGCGGGCGGCGTTGACGTCGCGGTTCCAGAAGTTGGCCCTGCAAACACTGTTGCCACAGCGCAGGACATTTCTGTTGTTCCGTAACCCGAAGATCGCGAGCAAGAAGGTTGTATTCAAGTGCACCCGGAACGTCTTGTGCTGTACCAACAGTCGATGCAAGGCAAACTTCTGGAACCGAGACGTCAACGCCGCGAGGAACATGCTGGAGCTGCTGAGGAACGGCCTGAAAGGGAAGCTCGGCGCAAGCAGGCTGATGGCGTTCAAGCGGGACAACCATTGAAGCTGAAGCAGGTAGAACAAGAACACGTGAGTGGAAAGACCGGTAGCCATGCGTTTCAGGGAGACATCGCCACTCACGTTCACATAGCCGAAGCATAGCGAGAC
>JAADYH010001095.1:0-10795 GCA_023338125.1 Phytopythium aichiense
AGATCCCTTGGCGCTGTCGCCGGAGACCAACAATCGCGATGCAGACGAGCTGGGCACCGCGAGTCCCCTGTCCATCGTCACGGCGCCACTGTCATCGAGACTAAAAGTCGATCCGCTAGACATCGACACGTCACCTCTCGAAACGCCCGAGTGCCGCAACCCCTGAGCGACAGCAAGCCGTCAGCGCCAAAACAGTCGCTGACGCTGCCAGCGATCGGCCCTAACCACCTCCGCTCGCCGTGCTTGTACCACCAACGACTCGCCCAGCCTTGCCAGCTCCGCTTTGCACGCCCACATCGCAAGATATGCCATGGACACTGTTGCCTCCAGCACTGCTTGACACCACCACAGTGCCGTTCAAGCCGCTTGAGCCACCACCCGATGACCCAAACGCGCGACCGGTCTAGCTCAACATTGTCTCCCTGCCACCCAGTTTGCCGGTCGGTTGACACCAGAAGCAGTTCTTCGTCGTTGTTGCTCGAGCGGTTCCAACGCACCCGTCCCACGGCGGCTCGTTTAGCAAGAACGGCCGATTTGTATGAAAAAGGATCCTTGCACCTGCTGCTGGAAGGGTACGTGAAGAAGCTGGGTGCTCACCCCACGGTAGCAGCGAAGACACGAACTCAAGCAGAAACTCGCGGCTGGTTTGGCCTCGCAAGGCGCTCTCTCACTTTCCATCTCACGGGCTCCGGCCGACGTCGCGGACCGGAGCCCAATCTCCCACCAAGGAGAGCAGTCCGGAAGAGCGCGGAGAGGATCGGCGGCACCCAGCGTGGCAACCACATCGGCGTTCGAGTCAGCCATGGACACTACTTCGACACTCGTCGGAGCAAGAAGAAGAAGCGCTGGATGCGTGGCTCGGCAGCGAGGGTGGATCAAGAAGCGCCGGCGCTCGACCTTCGAGGCGGAGCGACCGTTGATGCACCCCTCAACCGCGGGTCCTGCCAACCAGCCTCAAGCGCAGCGCGTCGACGCTTCCCAGCGGTGCGCCTCCACCGCGGCCGTCCGTCTCATTCGGATAGGGCCACCCGGCACTTTGTGTGTCAGGCGATCGTCCTGCTTGCAGTCATCCAGCGGCGTTCCAGGCCAAACAGAGGTGAACGAGTCCAGTAAATTCTACTGTTCTCTCTCATCTCGTACATCAACTGATTTATTATTATAGAGAAATAACTGGTATCAATATATACTTTTATTTCGAAAATCGTTGTTCTGTATAAATGGATATGTATTGAATAACGACACACTCAAGTTACCATCAAAAACGCTTTTCGGACCGCCCAGCATGATCCGGTCGGTGCTTGGGGCCGTGCCGGGCGACGCCGTGGGGGTCGTCCTGCCGCACGAGCACGTGCTGCACCGCATCGCGAGCGGGGAAGCGCCTCCTGCTTCCTCGGTGGACACTTCCGTGCGGGTGGAGGAGCTGCAGCTCTTCCGCCGCGACCCGTGGCTGCGCGGTGGCGTCAATCTGCGGCTGGAAAGGGAAGACGACTCCTTCCGGGAGCTGCAGCCGCTGCTGGAGCTCGCGCCGGGCGACGCGCGGCCGCTGGTGGTTGACGTCACGCTGCCTCGCGACGCCCGCGACGAGTTCACGTCCAAGCGTTGCCAGCTGGCGAAGAAGCTGGGGATCCACTTGGTCATGAGCACGACCTACGACGCGCAGATCGGGGGCGGGGGCGACGACGAGAGCGAGCGTATCGCCAAGACGCTCGAAACCGAGCTCGTCTTCGGCATCGGGGCCGCGGGGGCTGCTGGCGCGCCGAACCCGGAGGCGGCGGGAGTGTGTGCAGGCGTCATCTACCAGCACATTCACGCGAGTGGCACGGAGCTGGACCCGCACGAGCTGATCCTCGCACGGGGTCTCGCGCTGGTAAGTAGCGTCTATCTGTAGTCGCATGTGTGATGCTGAACCACCCGGTATATCTGACGGCACCACATTGATCGGCACACAGGCTCAACAGCGAACGCATGCGCCGCTGTACCTCTCGTTCCTATCCGCCCATGAGCGCGGCGAGGAAGTTTGCCAGCGGTCTGTGGTCGCATGGCTCTCGACCCTCATCAGGCTCGGCGCGGATAAAAGGAAGCTGGTCGTGTGCCATGCGGACCAGTGGTGCCAAGGCGGGACGGAGGGGGCGGGCTTCCGGTTCCTGCTGGGGCTCTTCGACCTCGGCGTCACCGTGCTCTTCGACATGATTGGCCTGGCGACAGTGAGTGACGTCATGCTTACCCACTCCCGGACCATCTCCGCGTCAACAGCGGAGAAGGAGCCGCCGCGGGACAGCACGATCGCTGCGTGGATCGCTCGCTTCATCCTCGAGCACCAACGCTCCGAGCAAGTCCTCGTGTCGACCAACGTGCACCAGCGCATTCAGTACCGTCGGCACGGCGGAGGCGGCTACGCGTTCCTGTTCTCTTTCTTCAAGACGCGATTGCTGCATTTGGGCGTGTCCGAGGCGCAGTGGACGCAACTCGTGCGCGCGAACCCGGTGGCGCTGCTGAGCTGGTACTCGCCGCCCGAGACGCCTGAAATCCCCAAGAACTACATCAAGTGCAGCATCTGCCGCCGGGACTTTGAGCCCATCGAGGGCGAGTACTTCACCAAGTTCGCCTTCATCTACTGCGGCACCAAATGCCTGCGCCGCCACAGCCGCCTGCAGTTCGTCGACCCGCCACCACCAGCTCCTTCAGCGGCCAAGGTAAACCTTCCCAACAGCATATCGTAGCGCTAGGTTTAACAAAATTATGCTGTTGGAAAGGATTTCGAGTGACGTCACGTGCGACACGTTTCCGTGCGAGCAATCACACGCGTGACGCGCTGCCTCTACAGACATGATACCCTTTCATAGTCGCTCTTGCGTTTCACTGTCTCCCTCCGGATTTTGATAGGTAACCTCAGAGTGATGGTCATCCCAATCAAGATGCCCAGCGACCGCCCTTCCAGCAATCCATTCCGCAATCCGAGCCACGAAAGGCGACTTACCATCTGTCTGGGAGGGACGACCCGCCTTGCTCCTAGCACCGGAAAGCCCGCGTTCGGGAGGGGAGACACCACACGAGATGCCGCTATCCAAGTTCCTGAGCATGCGCGCCGTCGCGACGCCTCGAGCGTGGTCCGGCGCGGCGCGGCGGCTCATGCACGTGGGTCTTAAGGAATCGGAGCGCGGGCCGGCGGCGCTGGCGGCGCAGCAGGCCAACCTGCGCACGCAGGGCGTGGCGCCGCTGAGCCTGCACACGCCCGTGTTCCAGGTCTTCGGCGCTAACACGGACGTGGGCAAGACGCTCGTGTCGGCGGGCATCTGCCGCGGCGCCGCGCTCGCGGACGGCTCGCGGCGCGTCGCGTACATCAAGCCGCTGCAGACAGGCACGGACCCGGACGTGCCCGACTCGTTCCAAGGCGACGCGCCATTCATCACCAAGCACGCACAGACCAAGGACGCCAACGTCGACTGCTCGACGCTGTACGTGTGGAAGACGCCCGTGTCGCCGCACACGGCGGCGCGGCTTGAGGGGCACACGATCACGGACGAGGCGCTGCTGGACAAGCTCACGGACAAGCTGCGCGGCATTAACGACCAGCGCGAGACCAACCCGCACTCGCTCGTGCTCGTGGAGACTGCGGGCGGCGTCTGCAGCCCGTCCGCGTCCATGCGGTTCCAGGTCGACGTGTACCGCAGTCTGCGTCTCCCCGTCGTGCTGGTCGGCGACGGGAAGCTGGGCGGCATCTCCACGACCATGTCGTCGCTCGAGACGCTCCTGATCCGAGGCTACGACGTGGCCGCGATCTGTCTGATCGAGCAGGACGGCCTGGACAACGCCGAGGCCCTCGAGCCGCGCACGAGCGAACTAGGCATCCCTATTTTCACGATGAAGGCGGTGCCGCCGATGCCCGAGCCGTTGGACGAATGGTTCAACGAGCATGACGACACGTTTGCCAAGGTGAGCGACGCACTCCAGAACTTCCACTCGAACCGCCTGGAGAAGCTCCACCACATGCAGGAGCGCGCCGAGGATGTCTTCTGGTGGCCGTTCACACAGCACAAGAAGTATGGCAGCCTGTCCATTATTGACGCCGCCAACGGCGACGAGTTCGCTGTCTATCGCCCGGAGAAGAACGAGATCGAGCCCATGTTCGACGCATGCGCGAGCTGGTGGACGCAGGGTATCGGTCACGGTAACCATAAGATGGCGACTGCCATGGCGTACGCTGCCGGCCGCTACGGCCACGTCATGTTCCCGGAGAACGCTCACGAGCCTGCTTTGAAGCTCAGTGAGAAGTTGATCGAGACGGTCGGAAAGGGATGGGCCTCGCGCGTGTACTTCTCGGATGACGGCTCGACTGCCGTGGAGGTGGCGCTCAAGATGGCGTTCCGCAAGTATGTCACGGATCATGGCCTCGACTACAGCGCGTTCGTGCCGACCGCCAAGACGAACTCGCCCCCGGCGAAGCTTGTCGCTTTGGCTCAAGCCAACTGCTACCACGGCGACACGCTTGGCGTCATGAACGTCGCTGAGCCGAGCGTGTTCAACGAGAAGCAGCACCCGTGGTACCGCCCGGAGGCCGCGTTCCTGAAGACGCCGTCGATCGCCCTCCGCGACGGAGAGTACGTCGTGTCGGCCGACTCGGAGATCGGCGAGGTCAGCGAAACCCTGCCGGACTTCAACGCTGCGTTTAGCCCTTCGCGCGACTCAAGCCCACTGGCGGACGTGTACCGCAAATATGTATCCAAGACGATTGACGCGACGGAGGACGCTGAAGGCAACGTCAAGATCGGTGCGCTTCTGATCGAGCCGGTGCTCATCGGCTCTGGTGGCATGATCCTGATCGACCCGCTGTTCCAGCGCGTGGCTGTGGCGGAGTGCCGCGCGCGCGGAATCCCCATCATCTTCGACGAGGTGTTCTCTGGCTGGTGGCGCCTGGGTGTCGAGTCGGCTCGCGACCTTCTTGGCGTGAACCCGGACATTTCGTGCTACGCCAAGCTGCTGACGGGCGGCGTCGTACCGCTGGCGGTCACCCTCGCGTCGGAGGAGGTGTTCCAGACGTTCTACGCCGACGGCAAGGACGAGGCGCTGCTCCACGGCCACTCGTTCACCGCGCACCCGGTGGGCTGCGCGGCCGCCGTCACGGCGCTCGACATGTACCAGATCTTCAACGACGCAAACGCCGACAAGACGCCGACGGCCAGTGGCGACGCCGCAGGCAACCGCACGCGCGCGTACTGGGACGTGGAGGCGCTGACGCAGCTGTCTCGCGAGCCGTTTGTCGCGCGCACGTTCACGATCGGCACGGTGGCGTGCATCGAGCTCGAGTCGGCGGACGCCGGCTACGCGTCGGGCGAGGCGCGCGCGCTCATTCAAGTGCTGCGCACCAAGAACGTGTACGCGCGCGCGCTCGGCAACGTCGTATACCTCATGTGCTCCCCGCTGACGACGCGCGCCGACTGCGACCGCTACTTGTCGGCCGTCACCCGCGAGCTCGCGGCGCTGCAGAAGTGATTAGCCGGTCCTCGCCCACGCAGGACGAGCAATGGGAATAGGTAGACGCCATGCGCCAGCCAGCGAGCCCGCGCCTAATGTAAGTGTGTGACTTTTGTGCGAAGGTGAGCTTGTTGAAGTGCGCTTCAACCAGTCGGGGCCACTGGTGGTGCCCCCGCGCGCCACCATCTTGAAGCTTCATATGGCTGCGTCCACAGATCACGCGTCATCTAATAATCTGTTTTAACGTATATAACCTTAATAACATATTCATGATGTTGACATGATATTGTGCAACTTTATATTGACCGCCAGCGCTGTCGGAGCAGACGAATGCGTCCGCAGCAGTCCTCCCGCTCGCCCTCGCTTGCTCTGCTGGCTGCTGCGCTGGCGTCCCTCGTGTGCCTGTGTGTCGCGACAGGCATGAGCGAGGCGGTGGAGGCGCACCACCAGGCGGTGGCGCTGCGCGTGGAGCTGCGGCAGTCCGTGGGCGGCCGCCAGCTCGCCCCGTTCACCATCCGCGCGGCGTCCGCGCCTTCCACGCTCGACGCGCTCCACGAGCTGCTGCGCGAGCGGATCGCGTTGGAACTGGGCCACCAGTGCGAAGAGGACACGTGCCGCGCGGGCCAGGAGACCTCGAGCATTGCCACCACGATGGAGATCGCGGTAGAACTCTATGACCCTCGACGGCAGCAGTTCGCGCCGCTCTCGACCATCGACGAGCTGCTGGGGCACGCGCGGCGAGCGCGGCTTAGTGTCTCGGTTCTGAACGCGCTCGAGTTGTTCCCGAGCGAGAACCGCGAGCACTTGGCGCTGCCGTCGCGCATGTTCGACGTGGATCCGGAGAGCTTCACGATCGACGGACGGCGCGTGTTCATCGACGAGGTGGGCAACTCGGGTAAGGGCACGGGCCTCACGACGTGGGACGGGTCGGTGGTGCTCGCCAAGTTCCTCGAGTACCAGAGCCACGAGAGGCGCGAGCTGACGCTCCAAGGCGCGCGAGTGCTGGAGCTCGGCGCCGGAACCGGGCTCGTCGGTCTATCGGCTGCGCTGCTCGGCGCGAAGGAGGTCGTACTGACGGACCTGGACTACACGATGGAGAACCTGGCGCGCAATGTGGCCGCGACGTTGCGGCTCGCCGCAGAATCCGGACGCGAGGTGGACGCCTCCGTGTCGACGCAGGTGCTGGACTGGTTCTCGCCTCCGTCGAACCTCGGCGGCTTGGACGTGATCCTGGCGTCGGACGTCGTCTGGGTCGAGGAGCTGATCGCGCCGCTCGTGCAGACCATGGACGTGCTGCTGCGTCACTCGCCGCCCGGCGCGCGCGTGCTCATGGCGCACCAGACGCGCAGTGCCCAGTCGGACCGCGTGCTGTTCGCCGAGCTCGAGCGCTACGCGCTGCGGCCCCGCCGCGTGCCCACCGAGCGGCTGCACCCGTCGTTCGTGTCGGACCGCATCTTCATCCTGGAGATCGAGCGCGCCACCCGCGTGAACCAATAGACCTTGACACAAGGAGGACACGTCCATTCCACCCGTCGTCCAATGACTTCAATTCAGGCAGCAACGTTCGTCACAGCGTCGACATGATGAAGTGTCAGAGATTCAGACCTGCTCGGCTTTGACCAGTTTGGCAAAATCATCGATATATACAATTTTCTAATTACATTAGAGAGAATACACCCAATAATTTCACAAAATACCCACTAAATACCATTTGTGAAGGTTCAACCAGTACACTCATGTGTCACAATCCCCAAATGATCCAACACGTTCGACCAACGACGAGCCCACACTTCCTGATTGCCTGCCTGACTGGCCAACCCCATGACGACGACCACGACGACGGCTGCGGTGCGCGCGGCGGCGCAGAGCTGGCGGCCGCAGCAGTACCTCCAGTTCGAGCAGGCGCGGCTGCGTCCGGCGCTCGAGCTGCTCGCGCGCGTGCCGCAGCTCCCGGACGAGCGCGCGCCGCGCATCGTGGACCTTGGCGCGGGCACGGGCAACATGGCGCCGGCGTTCCTACGCCGCTGGCCGGACGCGCGTGTCACGTTCGTGGACTCGTCCGCGTCCATGCTGGAGCGCGCGCGCGCCGACCACGCAGCGCTGGCGGCGGCGGGGCGGCTGGCGTACTGCCAGGCCGACTTTGAGTCGTTCGCGCCGGCGGAGGACGAGCCGCTCGACCTCATATTCTCCAACGCGGCGCTGCACTGGGTCAGCGCTGACGCGCACAAGACGCTGCTGCCGCGACTGCTGTCGCTGCTCAAGCCGGGCGGCGTGCTGGCCGTCCAGATGCCCGATTCGCGCGCGCAGCCGAGCCACCAGCTCATGCGCGAGGCGGCCGCGCAGCTCGGGCTGGCCGAGCAGGTCGCGGACGTGCGGTGGGTCACGTGCGAGCGCGAGCCGCAGTTTTACTACGAGCTGCTGAGCGACGCGGGCGCGGCACCCGAGGCGCTCGACCTCTGGACGACCACGTACGCGCAGGTGCTGGGTGGAGAGAACCCCGTGGCGGCCTTCACCGCCTCCACGGGGCTCGGCCCGTACCTGGAGAAGCTCGGCGGACGCGACACTCCGCTCGCCGAGCACTTCGAGGCCAAGTACCGCGAGCTCGTCGCGCGCGCGTACCCCAAGCAGGCGGACGGCCGCACTGTGTTCAACTTCAAGCGCTTCTTCGCCGTCGCCGTCAAGGCGCAGGGCTGACGGGAGCGCCGCGAGCAAGCAGAGGCCTGTAAAAGACGCAGTGAAGGGCGATGGAGAGGGCGATTGCAGCCTCGCGACACCGCCGTCAAGCCAGCACCGCCGAGCACCACATACGCTGTCATCATCATGCGGACACCAAAGGAGACTTGAAGCCGCTGGCTCCGCGTCCGCATTGCAACTTCAAGTCTCCATATTCAGTTCGGCAGGTCGTCCTCTCAAATCCAATACGTCTAATCCGATCCTGCATCCAATCCCGAATCCGCTGGTGGAGCAGCTCCAAAACACGGCCAGTTTTCAGACCCTTACAAAACACCATACAAAGTACCCTCTTTTCCAAAACACGGTGCTCGAAAAGCCGACCAATCCGGGTACCAGGATCACCTCGACACGCCCAGCGTCGACAGGAGCGGATCGCTTCCAAACCACACGCCACCGCGTCTCCATCACTACCCAAGCCGCCGACTCCTGCAGAAAGGAGAGAGAGGATCCCCGGTCTCCAGCGCTCGACAGTCGACCCGCCGCGATGCTCAGCCGCCGCCTCGCCGCCCGCTTCGCGCCGTCCGCGCGGCTTGTGCGCGCCGCCACCACCGAGAGCAAGCAGGTGAGGAAGAGATGGACAGATGGAGAGGTTGTTCCCAGCCAGCAGCACTGACGGGTCCCTGCGTGGTGCGCGCGAGTGCAGTGGGCCACAGCGCTGAACCAGCACCTGGAGGCGTCGGACCCGGAGCTGTTCGACATCATCGAGAAGGAGAAGCAGCGCCAGCGCAACTGCATCAGCCTCATCGCGTCCGAGAACTTCACGTCCGCGTCGGTGCTCGACGCGCTCGGCTCGGTCATGTCCAACAAGTACTCGGAGGGATACCCCGGCCAGCGGTAAGGCTTGCGAGTCGCCTCGTTCGATACTCCAGCGTCAGCTGACGGTGACCTCCCTTGCTCGCTCTGTGCTTGGCGGCAGCTACTACGGCGGCAACAAGTTCATCGACCAGGCCGAGAACCTGTGCCGCCAGCGCGCGCTCGAGGCCTTCGACCTGGACCCGGAGCTCTGGGGCGTCAACGTGCAGTCGCTGTCTGGCTCGCCCGCCAACTTCCAGGTGTACACGGCGCTGCTGGCGCCGCACGAGCGCATCATGGCGCTGGACCTGCCGCACGGCGGGCACCTGTCGCACGGCTACCAGCTCGGCAACAAGAAGATCTCGGCCACGTCCATCTTCTTCGAGAGCATGCCGTACCGGCTGGACGAGGACACGGGCCTGATCGACTACGACCGGCTCGAGGAGAACGCGGCGCTGTTCCGCCCCAAGCTCATCGTGGCCGGTACGAGCGCCTACTCGCGCCACATTGACTACGCGCGCATGCGCGCCATCTGCGACCAGCACTCGGCCGTGCTCATGGCCGACATGGCGCACATCTCGGGCCTCGTGGCCGCGGGCGTCGTGCCGTCGCCCTTCAAGCACGCGGACGTGGTCACGACCACGACGCACAAGTCGCTGCGCGGCCCGCGCGGCGCCATGATCTTCTACCGCAAGGGCGTGCGCGGCGTGGACAAGAAGTCTGGCAAGGAGATCCTGTACGACCTGCAGGAGAAGATCGACTTTGCCGTCTTCCCGGGTCTCCAGGGCGGCCCGCACAACCACACGATCTCGGCGCTCGCGACGGCGCTGCACCAGGCCAAGCAGCCGAGCTTCCGCGCGTACCAGACGCAGGTGCTCAAGAACGCGCGCACGCTCGCGGACGCGCTGGCCAAGCGCGGCTACGAGATCGTCTCGGGCGGCACGGACAACCACCTGGCGCTCGTGGACGTCAAGCAGTCGCGCGGCGTCGACGGCGCGCGCGTCGAGTTCGTGCTGGAGAACTGCAACGTGGTCGTGAACAAGAACACGGTGCCGGGTGACACGAGCGCGTTCGTGCCCGGCGGGATCCGGCTCGGCGCGCCTGCGCTCACGTCGCGCGGCTGCACGGAGGAGGACTTTGAGAAGGTCGCGGCCTTCATTGACGAGGGCGTGCAGCTGACCAAGCAGCTGAACGAGCGCGCGCGCGCCGACGGGCTCAAGAAGGTCGCGGACTTCAAGAAGTTCGTGGCGAGCGACGACGAGGCGCAGGGGCAGATCGGCGACCTGTGCGCGCGCGTGACGGCGTTCGTGCGCGAGTTCCCCACCATCGGCTTCGGCGAGCAGAGCATGCGCTACAAGGACTGAGTCGAGGCGACGGCGTCCGGCTAGGCTGGCGCGGCGAGCGTGCCTTTGACCTTGCGTGGGGGACGAGGAGTGACTCCTGACGGCCACCGAGCTCCGAGACTCCGCTTCGCCAGCAGGGATCACCCGGAAGCAGTCGTATGAACAACATGGTGCCTGTTGATGGTGACGTCTTCGGCATGTCGTCCATCGCCTTCTTGTCCTGCAGCACCTGCAGCTCGTCGCTAGCGGCCTCGAAGCGCGCGATGAAGCGCGCGCGGTCGTGCAGCGCGCACACCGTGAAGACCGGCAGCGCTGCCTCGACCGACGACACCTTCTCGTGCAGCCCCTTGCCTTCCGCGCCAAGCTCGCGCTCCAGCCGGCTCTCGAGCTCCTTGCTCAGCTCGATCGCCAGCTGGTAGTCGTTCTCCGCGTACGCCACGCCGTACTTGCCGCCG
>JAADYH010001096.1:0-10794 GCA_023338125.1 Phytopythium aichiense
CACGACGGGTCAAGCGGCCGAGCGCGATGATGTGGCAGAGACAGAAGGAGCTCCCCCGACCCGTGGCCGCAAGCGCAAGATCTACAGTTCGACTGCTCGCGCCATGCTGTCGCAGCGCCACTACCGCTTCAGGATGCTGCTGAAGTACAAAATGGACCGCGTCGGCGGCGTCCTCGTCGAGTGCGTCGGCGGCGTCCTCGTCGAGTGCGGCGAGGAGTACACGTCCAAGACGTGCTCGGTGTGTGGCGAGCTGAACGTGTCGCTCGGCGGCAGTCGCGAGTTCCGCTGCGAGATATGCCGCGGCCACTTCGACCGCGACATCAACGCCGCTCGGAACATCTACATGAAGAGCTGGCAGCTGCTGCAGTAACCCTGCGCGGCTGTCTAGCGGTGATGCCAACATCGCGGATGACCTCCCGGCCCCACGGCGGCGGGGTGTAGGTGATAGGCTCAACTAAAATGGCCAACCAAAGTGGGGCACTCATTCAGATCGTTCTCATTGAAGTCCTTGTACATATCTCACCACCTCCTCCGCCTGAGCGCTCATGCTCTAGACGTAACCGGCAGCCGACGCCGGCGGGGTCTTGTCCGCGTCCCCCGGGTACGCCGGCAATGTGTCCGGCGGGCCGAAGCTGCAGCTGCCAGGCTTGTAACTCTTGACGTGAGTCGCCATCTGCGCGATGGAGCAGCAGGCGCAGCACAGCGACGCCCAGAAGTCGCCACAGCAGTTACCGGGGAGGTCGAAGCGCGCGCGCACCTTGGCGCGCAGGTGCCACACGAATACCACCACGATCGCCTCGACCAGGCACGAAACGGTGCTGTACACGTGGTAGGCGACGCCGTAGTCCTCGTCGGACGTGTGCCACCAGTACTCGTCGTACGTGTCGTCCAGGTTGCTGGTCGAGTTGTCGTGCTGGTAGACCTCGTACGAGATGAGCCCGCTCATCGCCCACTGCACCGCGAACACGACCAGGAACACGGACAGCGTGGCCGCGTAGGACAGCACGTTGATGCGCGCCGAGATCTGCGCCATCGAGACGCACGGGCAGCACGTCGCCATGAGGCAGTTGGGCACCAGGTGCGTGAAGCAGCCGCAGAGGCCCGTCTCCCACTGGCCAAGTCGGACGCCGTCGTCGTTCATGGTGGTGGAGCGAGCATACAGCGCGGCCGGATCGCTCACGGGCTGCGCCATGGGCACCTGCTCCGCGTACGCGTATGGCATGGCGTCCGGCAGCGGCGCCGAGGGCTTGGACGGGGACCCGTTGTGCATTGTTTGGGGCAACCGAAGACGCTTGAATCAACTAACTGCTCGAATGGAGGGAGATCGAGGAATGGACCAGCATTTTGAGACGGCGAGAAGGAGCGACGAGGTGTGGCAGAATGGGTGTCATTTTGGCACCCAATGCTGGTGAAACCTGCAGAAAATAATTTTCATGATCTTCAAAAAGCGGCTGCCTATCATTTCACCGATGTTTACCAGTGTATAAATCGATCGATATCCAGTTGAACTGCATCGATATGCTGACGCTGGATTCTCGGCGGGATCTTTCGTCCAGCCACTTCGTCGCTTCCTGCCATCAACAGGTTGACGGCACCGCACTTCCAGTTATAGATTGTCTCCCAGCTCCCGCTGCGTGCTCTCTTCACGACGATAGAACCCCCAGCGCAGTTGGCGCGAGGTCGGAGAGGGTGGCGTGCTCCCATGTCATGGCGGCCTGCAATGCGTTCAGAATCCGGATGCGCGTGGCCTCGCCAGTGTCGAACTGCCAGTGCACTGCGAGTCCAACAACACTCGACTCGATCCCAGTCACTGAATCCACGCACCGAGTGACGCTCACCCTTGATGACACGCTGGCGATCTCATCACGAGGGTCCAACTCCAAGTTGCTGGGCTCTGCGAGCGACACGCAGCCGATGGCATACCCGTCGGGCGTTGTCGTGTCGATCGATGCGGACGACACCAGGAACGAGGCGTTGCGCTTGGTTGGATGCTGGACCTTGGTGATGCTCATGATGATCGTGCCGTCCCCGACAGTCTTGTTTTTGAGGTCAACCATTCGGTAGGGCGAGTTCAGCGCCGACGACTCGGCTGACGACTCGTTGGTACAGATCGCCCAGAACCGAGCGTGTACAACCTCGGCCTTGACTGGGAACGACTTGGTGAGGCTGATGAAGAAATCACTGGCGTGTTTGCAGTGGTAGACAACGGACCATCCAAACGTCGCGGCGCTCTCATCCAGCTCCGTCGATCTCCCAACAAGCCGTTGAAATTCGTCGCGGAGGGCTCTCCAGCGATGAAAAAGTCGTGCCTCCGAGTAGGAAGACGCGCTCTGTGTCCACACGAGACGCGAGTTGGTCACAGCGAGCTCTGCCGCCTCCTGCTGCTCTTCGCGCAGCGTCGCGATCATGTTGTGGAGGAACGCGCGGCACCGTTCTCGCTCGTCGAGCGAGCGCTTGAGCGCCTCGCGCTCGCCGCGCAGCCGCCGCGACGCTTCAAAGAGCTCAAGCCATCGCTGGCGCAGACCATGAGCCGCCGCACCCGCCGCCCACACCCGCGTGAACGCTTGGTGCTGTTGCTCAAGCGCCTGGAGCTCCGCCGCGCGCTCACTTCTCAGCAGCCGCTTGCGCGCTCGGTGCCGTCGCACGTCGTCGCGCGAGCGCTGTCGCTGCAGGTCGAGCAGCGTCGGCGCCTTCTTATGTCGCGGCAGGCTGCTGGGGTGAAGCACGGACGCCATGAGCTGCAGCTTGGCGGGCGGGCAGGAGAGTGGGGAAATGAAGCGAGGCGAGCGTGAGGCAGGCGGTTCCTTGTGTCACGACGGACGAGGGGCTCAGAGTGTGACACGCCCCGCGTCACCGGACGTGAGGCCCTGTGATTGGCCAAATTCAGTCACATATCGACAAGTTTGAGTGACGTAACCCTCATGCAACTTCGCTCATCTCCTTACACCCCTCGAGTTGACGAGCGACTCCTTCGATGACGCGCTGCGCTTCACTGTGCCGCTGTTGAGCTTTGATTGATCGCCTGTGACCAACTGCCCAAACGGATCGGCTCTTGACTGCCGCTTTGCACCGCTTGCACACCGTCCGCCGTTGAGGTTGCGGCGTAAGAGGATGCGCTGCATGCTCTAACGGCGCCAGCTGTGGAGGCTCCTCGGCGGCGGTGAAGTGGACATTTGGGCGGAGGAACGAGCGTCGATGACCGGTTCAACGGCCTTCACGCATCACCTTACAGTGCAAGGCTAGCTCCTCGTCAAGGTGTCGTAATCGGAGCTCCGAGAATGCAAGACCAATGGAATAGCTGGCAGGTGGCGTCAAGGGAGCCTTCCTTGGTGAAGGGCGACACCAGTTCACGTTCGCGAGCGCGCCTTTCGAGGCTCGACCTCCAATCCTCACTCTCAAATCGGCCGACGCCCGCACAAGCCCTCCACTCCTTTCGCTCCCTGCCTAGACTACATCCCGCCCAACACTCGGCCAGTCATGCTCCGCCTCGCAGTCTCCGCTGCACTCCTCGCAGCTGCGAGTGTCTTCTCGACTGCCGCTGCCGAGAACGCGACGGCCCAGTCGATCCTCACGACGGACTCGAACGGAACGACCCACGAGGTGTACTGCGGTGTCGAGAAGCAAGAGTCTGGCTACATCGAGCTGTCCAACCGTGTCGACACGCACTACTTCTACTGGTTCTTCGAGTCGCGTAACGAGCCGAGCACCGATCCGCTCATCTTGTGGCTGCCTGGAGGCCCCGGCGAGGGCGGCGAGTACGGCGTGCTGGCCGAGAACGGCCCGTGCACTGTGAACGACGACCTCTCGACGACGATCAACGCGTACTCGTGGAACACGTACGCCAACGTGTTGTGGATCGACATCCCCGCCAACTCGGGCTTCTCGTACTCGACCACTGTCGAGGACGACGAGTTCACGGAGGAGCGCGTGAACGACAGTGTCTACTGGTTCCTCCAGGGCTTCTTTGAGAAGCACAAGGAGCTCCAGGGTCGCGAGCTGTACATCATCGGCGAGAGCATGGGTGGCCACCACGTCCCGGCCGTTGCGCACCACCTCTGGAAGCGGCAGCATGAGACCTTGTTCACGCCAGGGTGCGCGGACACCATCCCGGTCAATCTCAAGGGCATCGCGGTCGGCAATGGCTTCACTGACCCGACAGAAGTGAACGCTCACTACGGGAGCATGGCGGTGAACAACTACAACATTACGCTTGTGAACGACACCCAGTTGGCCGCGATGAAAGCGGCTGAGCCCGCGTGTCGCGCTTTGATGGACGAGTGCCAGAGCAACACCACCGTGTGTGGCACCGCTTACGAGCAGTGCACGAACGACCTTATGGTTCCGGTGATCTCGGCACTCCGCAACCCATACGACATCCGTCAAGAGTGCGGGACGTCATACTCCGACATGGTTGCATGCCTCCTCAAGATCCCGAACGTGAAGAAGTACCTGGACTCGCCCGCGCTTCGAGACTTCATCGGTGTGAACCCGAGCATCACCGAATGGACCATGGTCAACCTCACCATCAACAACGCCTTCTTCTCGGCGCCCGAGTACTCTGCATTGATGTCGGTCGTGCCGCAGGTCGGTGAGCTGCTGGACGCGGGTGTGCGCGTGCTCATGTACGCCGGTGATGCCGATCTCATGTGTAACGTGTACGCCACTGAGGCGACGGCGGACAAGATCGAGTGGAGCGGCGCCGTCGGCTTCAACGTCTCCGAGTCGCGCATGTACTCGACGGCGTCGGGTCTCTCGGACGTCGCGCGCGTGCGCTCGTACTCGCGCTTGACTTTCTTGGAGGTGTTCAACGCCGGCCACATGGTGCCCGGTGACCAGCCCGAGGTCGCGCTCGACTTCGTCACCAAGCTCATCCGCAACGAGCCGTTTGTGTGAGCTCGATTGCGACTTGACGGGTCGACAGTGATCGCCTCCTCACAAACTGATGCGCGAGCGCTCGATGCCGCTTGCGTGTTGGTGATGTGTAGACGCTTCAGAGGAGTATTGCTGATGGATAGGTAATACAACAACTCTGGCACTTCACCGCGCGTCGATTGGCCGCTCCTCTATCGAAATGGAGATCCCGCTCCCTCTCAGATGGCCCGCTGCAACTCTTGACGCTGCAGCCCGACTAATAGACAGAACCCAGAAGTGTCGTGACAGCATCGACCGGACGTTGCCAACGCACGAGAAGCGTCGCCATTCCGTCGCTCTGTTTGTCCTGCTGAAGCCGTCCAAGTCGACAGGGTGTTCCAATAGCAGCAATGTCGACCACAAGTTCATAGTCTTCGACCTCGGCATTGACGTAGCTGAACGCGTCCTCGTGCCGGTAGACCAGTACTGCCGCGACCACTTCGACCGCGACATCAACGCCGCTCGGAACATCTGGCAACTGCTGCAGTAACTCTGTGCGGCTGTCTAGCGGTGATGCCAACATCGCGGACGACCTCCCACTGCTGCTGTTGCTCGTCGGCGGCGGGGTGTAGGTGATAGGCTCAACTAAAATGGCCAACTGATGTGGCGACGCTGTTGAGGCGGAGCTGGACAATCTGCCACGTCCGGTCAAGCTCTTATAGTTGCTGGTCACCAATCGACACAGATGATGGCCACCACGACATTCTGCTAAAAGAAAGTATTACTACAACTCTGCCCTCACTTCATGCCAACTGACCTGTCACCGCCATAAACTGCTCCATTGCTAGCGGACCCGCTGTTCGCAGTCCCCATGACGGAGGCGGAGACGCCGTTCCCGCTCGCGTACTGGCCCTGCGATGGACCCGCATAGCCGTAGGCCGAGCCGTCGTGCAGCCCATCGAACGCACCGCCCAGGCCGCCGCCGGTGCCCATCGCGCTGCTGTCGGCACTGCTCGAAGCCGCCACCTCTCCGCCGCCAAACTCCACCTCGTTCAGGTGCAGACGGACCTTGGGCTTGCGCTTGTACGTGTACCCGATGAACTTGTTGAACGTCAGTGGCTTGCCGTCCGGTCCAAACGCCGGCGGAAGGTCAGCGTCTCCACCGTGCTGCCCCTGCCCGTTCGCCATGCCGTTCGCATGGGCAGCGGACGGCGCTCCGGGCGGCAGACCGTGCGCGATCTCTGGCGTCTCGGGGAACTCGTCGAAGTTGGACGTGATCTGCTGCACGAGCTGCTGATACTGCGGGCCGCAATGCTGCGGGTCGTTGGCTTGCAGCTGCTGCAGGATGAACTCAAACTGCTGCCCGCCGCCCGGAGGGACGTACGGCGCCTGCATCCTCCGGATGCTGGACCAGTCCAAGCCGTGGAACCACGGGTGGCGCTTGATCTCGTCCACGGACGCCATGCCGAGTCGGTTCTCGGCGTTGCACACGAGTCGGCGGATGAAGTCGATGCACTGCGGGCTCAGACGCGCGCGCGCCTCTGGCGGGAAGCCGAATGACTGCCGCCAGTTGATGATCTTGCGGCACGTCTGCATGGGCTCGTCGGCGTAGAATGGCGGGTAGCCGACCACACACTCGTAGAGGATGACACCAAGCGACCACCAGTCACACTCCTTGCCGTAGCCCTTTTGCGCCAGCACCTCGGGTGCGATGTAATCCGGCGTGCCCACCGTGCTGAAGGCCACCTGCCGGCTGCGCTGGAACGGACGGCTGCGCGAAGTGTCCGGGTTGACGGGCGCCTCCATCGGCTGGTTGGGGTCGATCGTGTGCTGCGTGACCGGCAGTAGGTCGACGCGCGAGTCCATCTTCTTGCACAGCCCGAGGTCCGTGAGCTTGAGGTGTCCGTGCGCGTCCAGCAGCACGTTGTCGGGCTTCATGTCACGGTGGATGTAGCCCAGGTCGTGCACCGACTGGATGGCGAGCACCATCTCGGCCGCGTAGAAGCGCGTGGTGGCCTCCGTGAGCGTGTCCTCCTTGACGAGCAGGCCCATGAGGTCGCCGCCGGGCAGGTACTCCATGACCATGTACAGCCGGTGCTCGTCCTGGAACGAGTAGTGCAGCGTGACGAGCCACTCGTTGTCGTTGTCGGCGCTGGCCAGGATGTCGCGCTCCGCCTTGACGTGGCCCACCTGGTTCTTCATGACCATGGCGCTCTTGAGCATCGACTTGAGCGCGAACACCTCGCCAGAGTCCTTCTTGCGCACCAGGCGCACCTCGCCGAAGGCGCCGCGGCCGATGACGGCGAGCGGCTGGAAGTCGCCCACGGCCAGCCGCTTGCGCTGGTGGCGCATGCTCTGCAGCTCCTGCGAGCGCAGCTCCTGCCGGTACTGCTCCTTCTTGCGCTCCGTGAGCCGCATCGCCTCCATGCGCTGCTCCAGCGTGTTGCGGCGCTCGCGGCTCTCCTCGCGCTCGCGCTTCATCGTCGCGTACTTCTGCTCCAGGTACGCCTTCGTCGCCTTGGCCTTCTCGCGCGTCGAGCTCGAGATCATCTTCTCCGACCTTCAGTGGCTTCCTTCGCGGCGGTTGGACAGCGACTGAGGCACGAGTTCTGCACGTACAGAGGTGATTCCGGCGCGAGGAGAAGCACGAGTGAGCCGCTGCCGACAGGAGATGCACGGATTGCACCCACGCGCAGCCAGGAACCCGACACAGGGCCGCGAAGCGAGGCGAGGCAGCCGGAATTTGTCGGCCGTGTTCTTCGCTTGTCGCGCGCCAGGAATAGCAAGCGAGTCGCGACGACTTTTTTCGGGGGGAAGGGGGGAGCCTCTTCAAAACCGGTATAAACCGGTTCGAATACTTATATCGTTTTAAAACCGGTTTGATTATGGGTCCTCAATACCTCCGACAACGAATACTGTTCCGTCGCTGTATCAGTTTACACAGTCGCGCGTACCCATCCTCGTGTGCGGGTTCTACCCAAATCAAAGAAACACCCACGAGTCGTCCACCCCATCTCGAAAATAACCCACCTCTTTTACCTTCATTCCGAGCGTGTTTTCGCTTGATGACGCTCTGGTCTTTTGGGTTTTACTCACCGGCACTCTTGGCGCAGTCTCAATTGCAAATCGCGAAACTCAACCAGCGAAGCGCGGAGCCTCTCGCCGGGAGGACCTCCCGCCCCCGCTTCTCCCTCCCCCCAGCGCGCAGCGGGGCCCGCGGCGACCGCGCGCGCCTCCCAGCCTTCCGCACCGCGTTCGCCGCCTTCTCCGGTCTCCGGCGGCCCCGTGGGTCCCGCGCGACCTCGTGGGAAGCGACCGGAGTGGCATGATGAAGGCGGCGTCTCCGATGGCGTCCGCGGCCTCGGGCGGCAAGGCGCGGCCGAAGCCGAAGCCCAAGAGCAAGGCCGAGGCCGAGGCCGCAGACGCAGACAAGCAGAAGGCGAAGCGCCGGTGCGCAGCCTCCGCGCACAGTCGTTCCTCGTGCGTGGCACCTCGTGTTCTGACCGTCTCTGCGTGTGCTCAGGAGCCGGCCGCCGCAGAAGAAGCGCGAGGCGGACGATCCCGAGGTGGACGGCCGCCCGCCGCACAGGTACCAGGCGCAGCTGCACGTGGTGCTCGACGAGCCCGACCTGCTCGAGTCGCCAGAGCGCCTGCTGAATGCGCAGACGGCGCACCTGGACCAGATGTACCTGCGCGCGCCTCGGCTGCTGCCGGAGGACGTGCACGGCATCAAGAGCCTGTCGGCCAGCGAGGTGCAGAGCGATCTCAAGCGTATCCAGCAGTCGATGGCCGCCTTCGAGGCGCGCGTCGCGTCGATGGTCCCCGGAGCCGCCGGCGCTGCGAAAGACGGACGCACGGCGCTCTTGGCGGCGGCAGCGGACGAGAGCGAGGACGACCTGGCGGGTATGCCCTACGGCAATATGCTGCGGGACCGCCGTGTGCACCGCAACGATGGAGTCGTCGCACCAGAGGAGGTTGTCGAGTCGGTGCCGGTGGCGCGTCGCGCCGTCAAGATCACGGAGCGTGAGCTGCGCGCGCTGAAGCGGGAGCGCGACGACCTCGAGCGCGACTTCATGCGCCTGCGCACGACCTACATCTGGCAGATGGGCGAGATGAAGCGCATGCAGAAGCAGCAGGACCGCGTCATGCATGTCTTGAGCCGAGACGTCATCCGCAAGGCCAAGAGCTTGGAGTCGAGTCGGCGACGGACCAGTGCCCTGCAGGACATCATGACGGAGCTCGACGCCCGTGGCAGCGCCATCATGCGCCTCACGCGCGAGAAGTACCAGCTGCAAGCACTCTTGCGCAAACACAACGTCGAGTTGCCGGAGATCGAGGAAGTGTTTATTGGTGACCGTGTCAAGTGTACCCCGTTCGGCCTCGGCCAAGTGGCCGAGCTCAACGACGACGCGCGCATTGTTGTTGTCGACCTGGACAACGGAGCGCGCGCGTACGTGCAGGAAGAGGACGTCGAGGTGCTGTCGTCCGAGATCACTTATTTAGAGGCCGAGCAGCAGCTGAAGCTCAAGTTCTTTGAGAAGATCGGTGCCCTCGTACAGCCGAACGGCAAGTTCAGCATGCTTGGCCCCAGGTCGTCCACCCGTGGGCGGGGCCGCCACAATAGCGACGACGATTTGGACGACGACGACTCAGATGAAGACTCACAGTCCATGGACGAGGACGAGGACGGCAGCAGCGACGGTGGCGCAGACGACAGCGCGGAGAAGGATGCGGGCAAGCTTGATGACCGCAGTGCGATGGCGAACGACGTTCTGGGGCACTTGAGGAAGAAGCGCAAGCTGATTATGAACCCCTCGACAGCCAGGAGCAGCAAGAAGAAGTCGAAGCTGCAGAAGGTCATCAACTTCCCTGCGACGACGCTGCCAGTCACCCCGTACGAGAAGGGCTTGCTCGTGAGTCCCTTGAGCACGTTGCCGGAGCGCGTGGCCGCCGTCGGCCCGAACGCGCTGCAGTGGCTCCCTTCCTACCTCCCGAGCAACATGCAGGAGTGGGAGCAGGAACGGTACCAGTCGCTCCAGATGAAGGGCGAGATCGAGCGGCTGCGCTTCCAGCTGCAAAAGGCGGAAGGTGCGTGGGAGCGAAGGTTCCGCTTGCGGACGTGGCAGGTCTCATGCTGACCTTGACTTTTGTTGATGCTGCAGCGGAGAAATTGGACGCCCAGCAGCACGCGAGCGACCAGCTCGAGTCGATCAACCAGCTCGTCGTTCAGGTACACCCTCGTTAGCGAAACACTTGGCAACATTCGTGGCTGATCTCGCATGTCGTCTCTTGTGTCCAGCTGGAGAAGCTGCGAGAGAGCAATGGAGCGTCGATGCCGCTGTCCACGGCACATGGAGCGCACACGACCGAGTCCAATGAGACGTCTGGTGGAGAGCACGTCTGTCCGAGCTGCGGAGGCAACGCCGTCAGCGGTGGCGCTTCTCGGAAGAACAGCACGGCGTCCAACAAGTCGAGCAAGTCGACCGGCGGCCCTCGCGTCTCCAACCGGAAAGAGACGGCGAAGCGCGGCCGCGACAAAGGTACGCACAGACACGAGTGCTTTGGACGCGGTCGCAAGCTGCAAATCTGATGGCTGTGCCCTTCGGACAGGTGGAGACGACGAGTCGGACTCGGATGCACCGAAGAAGAGCGACTCGAACGACAGGGAAGAGGACGCGGAGGTGCAGGAGGAGGCGAAGAGCAAGTCGCAGGACGAGGACGACGGCGACTCGAGTGACGCGACGACCTCGGCTGCTCGCCCCACGCGGTCGCTTCGCCCGCGCCGGAAAGCGGCCGCTGCCACCGCGTCGCAGGCCAAGTAGCGAGTCGCCAAGAGTGGGTCGTCAGCGGTGGCTTGACGCGGCGTCCTCAGGCGGCGGCCGAACAGTTTTGACACCCGCGGCGTTCGGCTGTGTTTAGAGGTTCGAGTGGGTGCTCGGGGCA
>JAADYH010001097.1:0-10792 GCA_023338125.1 Phytopythium aichiense
CGGTGTGCTACAAGGTGAGCGACCACTGGCAATGACCGATCGTCCAACGCGCTGGGAATGGAGACTTACTGAGCGCGTACTGTGCGAATGGACGCAGGTGTTTGGCGCGCTGACGACCGACCCGTCGCTGTTGGAGCAGAGCAGCATGCGCGTGTTCCGCAAGCGGCTGGCGCCCGTGTCCGAGCTCATGGAGAGCCGCAAATTCGGCGGCCTGGGCCGCAAGAAGTACCTCGAGGACAAGCAGCTGCGCGAGGAGAAGCGCGCGCGCCACAACCAGCGCAAGATGCACGACAAGCGCCACATTAACAGCTCGGCGCTGCGGCGCGAGCGCATCAAGAAGCTCGAGTCGCTGCTGGAGCAGGGCAAGAGCGACGGCGCGCCGGGGCTGCCCATGATCGCGGACGGCGTCGCCGGCGAGGAAGTGGTGCACACCACGTCGCTGCAGGCGCTGTGCAGCGACGACGCGGCACACGCGAAGGAGCAGAAGGCGGCGGCCGACAAGCAGGAGGCGAGCACGCTGCTCGGCTTCCGGTCGTGCTACACGTGCAAGGGCCGGTTCGACAAGATCCATCACTTCTACGACCAGCTGTGCCCGCGCTGCGCCGAGCTCAACTTCACCAAGCGATTCCAGACCGCGGATCTGCGCGGAAAGGTGGCGCTTGTCACGGGTGCGCGCGTCAAGATCGGCTTCCAGGCGGCTATCAAGTTGCTGCTGGCCGGCGCGGCTGTGATCGCTACCTCGCGCTTCCCGCGCGACGCCGCCGAGCGGTTCGCCAAGCACCCGGAGTACGAAACCTTTAAGGATCGGCTCCAAGTGTTCGGTATCGACTTCCGCGACCTCATCCATCTCGAGCAGTTTATCGACTTTGTGCTGACGCGGTACGTCATGTTGATGAGAGGGCGGAGCGCTCCTGTGCCTCGAACCTTGTGTTGACCTCTATCTGATTGCCCGACTGCAGGTACTCGCGGCTGGATATGATCGTGCACAACGCGTGCCAGACCATCCGCCGACCGCCGAAGTACTACGAGCACCTGGTGAAGAAGGAGACGAAATCGCTGGAGCAGAGCGCGAAGGACGTGCAGCTGCTCATGCACCACCAGCAGGAGTTCGAGACCCACGTCAAGTCGCTCGCGCTGCCGCAGTCGTCGACGATTGAGGGCGGAGCGGCCGCTGGCGCGACACCAAACCTCGTGATGTCGTCGGCGCTCAAGTCGCAGGTGCCGATGATTGTGGGTGAGGACCACGAAGACAACCACGAATCGTTCCCGACGGGCATGGTGGATGTGAACGGGCAGCAGCTGGACCTGCGCTCCAAGAACACGTGGCTGCTGCGCTTGGGCGAGGTCGCGACGCCCGAGGTGGCTGAGGTGTTCGCCATCAATACTTTGGCGCCGTTCATCATGAACAACCGGCTCATGCCGCTGCTCGAGAAGAGCCACCGTGCAGGAGTGGACGAGAAGAAGTTCATCGTAAACGTGAGCGCCATGGAGGGCAAGTTCTACCGCCACAAGACGCCGAACCACCCGCATACGAACATGGCCAAGGCCGCGCTCAATATGATGACGCGGACGTGCGCCGAGGACCTGAGCAAGCGCCGCATCTACATGAACTCGGTCGACACGGGGTGAGTTGGGTCTTGAGGCTGTCTGCGAACAAGTCGAAGCGATCGATCAATGGAGAACTGACAACTGACACCTGCACTCGTGTCGGACAGCTGGATCAACGACGAGAACCCGCTGGAGAAGGCGCACGCGCACGCCAAGGCGCACAACTTCCAGACGCCCATCGACGAGATCGACGCGGCCGCGCGCGTGCTGGACCCCATCTTCGACGGCTACAACTCGGACAAGGCGCTCTTCGGCAAGTTCTTCAAGGACTACCACGAGACCGAGTGGTGATCCCGCCCGCGCGCTCGACACGCCGGTCCTGAAGATATGGACGCCGCAGTCTCGCGCCTGGCATCTCCATTAGAGCGCCACCACCTTGGCAATTCACATCGTCACCCACCGCGTCATCTATCGCATAGTATCCGCCTCGTAAGTATCGAAAAGCTGCAGATCGACCTTGAAGTAAGCAATCGCGCTTGACCCCACCTCTATACTCTATGATTGGTCAAAATCCAATCTACCATTTTCTGATTGGCGGATATCACTGATGACGTCTCTCCGGACCAAAAGGCTTTTCGCATTCAGCAGAGCGTCGCCCGCGAGCTACTTACCGGGCGATCCGCCGCACAGCGCTCCCCCCTCGTGCTCTCCGCGCCATTTCCGCTTTTCCCCGGCCCCGAAGACTCGTTTCCCCGGCTCCCCAGCGTCTCCCAGAAGGCTCGAGATGAACGGCTCAGCGCTCGTGAACAACCTGGACGCGGGTCTGCCCGAGGGCAGCAAGGTGACGTGCCGGAACCACCCGGTGCTGCACCACAAGCTGACCAAGCTGCGCGACGAGCGCACGGACAGCACGGTCTTCCGCCACCTGCTGCGCGAGGTGACCTTCTACCTCGGGTGAGTGTGCGGCTCGAGCTTGGTCGTGACGAGGAGGGGGAGGCTTACATACACCTGGCGGTGCTGACGGCCGCGCGACTTGGAAACAGATACGACGCGACCGCCGACCTGAACACCAAGCCCAAGGAGATCCAGGTACGCTCTCTTGGCGAACTCACAGGGAATGGAGGAACAAGGCGCTAACGATATGCCTATGGGAAAACAGACGCCGCTGGGCTCGCACCAAGGCGTCGAGCTCGCCACGTCGGTGGCGGTCGTGCCGATCCTCCGCGCCGGCCTCGGCATGGTGGAGCCGATGCTGGACCTCCTGCCGAACGCCACGGTGCACCACATCGGCATGTACCGCAACAAGAACTCGCTGCTGCCGGTCCAGTACTACAACAAGCTCCCGAAGGAGTGCGAGACGGATGTCGCAATCGTTCTGGAGCCCATGATCGCCACTGGTACGTTCGTTGTTCTGTTCATCATGTGCGGAGCGTCAGGATCAGTCAGTTGCTGACGCTTTTCGTGTGGGCGAACGCTTTCAGCCGGCACCATCGTCGCGACAGTCGCGATCCTCAAGACGTGGGGCGTCAGCAAGATCAAGGTCATCTCGGCCATCGCGTCCAAGCAAGGTACAGCAGAGCGCCTTCACACCTGCCACTGTTGCTCGTTGTTAACGACCTCGATGCCGCTGCCGTGATGCAATCAGGCCTGCAGGATCTGCTGGCGCAGCACCCCGAGGTGGAGATCTACGTCGCCGCGATCGATGACGAGCTCACCGAGGTGCGTTCGACGTTCGTGGCGTTGGTGTGGTGCTTGCGATCGAGATGCTGACGTGGCATTCGTTGCTGAACAGGACGGATACATCTTCCCGGGCCTCGGCGACGCCGGCGACCGCCAGTTCCAGACGGCCACGCACCCGGACACCATCCCGAAGAAGCACAAGCACTAGGCGTCGCTCTTCGGCTTCTCTTCCGTCGCGGATCCTCCCCTCCTTGCGGCAAAGACACCCTCACGACGTCAATACAGTGCATTTGAATACACAAGAACTCGTTGCACCTGATAATTATTCTTCGCGTGGTATACATCATCCAAGGTCAATGATCCTTTATGCGAGAAAGAAACACATTTCTGGAGAGAAATTGACCGTGATAAACGTGGTACACATAATACAAGGGTTCAAGATCCGCACGCAAGCTTCGAGGAACTGGATGCAACCCGTCGCGGACATTCCACCTGCGACGGCCTCCTTCTGCCTCCTTCTGCCGCCGCCCTGCTGCTGCTGCTGTGACCACAACCTCTGCGACCTCCTCTTCCTCTCTTGCTGCTTCTCCTGCTGGTGGTGGTGCGTGCACGATGGACAAGCCGCTGCCGACGCCACCGCTGCTCAAGACGCGCACGCGCGACCCGCTTGAGAGTTCCTGGCGCGCGCACATGGTACGTCTCCCGTCGACTTCTCCCGTGATACGTGTCCCCGTTGAGTTGGGTACTGATGGGATGCTCGTTCCTTTGCTGGCGACAGGGCGAGGGGCAGTGGGTGCCGGACATCTCGGTGAGTGCGTGCATGCTGTGCCGCGCCGACTTCTCCTTCTGGATCCGGCGCCACCACTGCCGCCGCTGCGGCGCCGTCGTCTGCGACAGCTGCTCTCTGAGCCGCACCAAGTTCATCTACAAGGTGCGCCTGCGTCGATGGGGAGGCTAGTGGCGGGCTCGTACTGACCGGAGTGGCGAAGCAGGAGATCACGCCCAGCAAGACGGCGGAGGAGGACTGCCGGGTGTGCGACCTGTGCATCCAGGTGATCGACGAGAAGCTGGCCGAGGGCCTCAACAAGCGCTTCGGCAAGTCGGCGGGCATCCCCGTCGAGACCAGCGAGAACGACGACAGCAGCAACAAGGCGGCGCCGCTGCCGGCGTCCAAGAGCGCGAGCCGCACCGTGCTCACGGTCGGCAGATACCGGTGCGTACCATCATCTAAGCTTACGGCCCCGCCGAGGTGGTGTCCATTTCTAATTCTCTCCCATGACGTCCCGGGCATAGGGCCGAGATCAAGGAGAGTGAGGGCAACCGGTACATTCGCGACACGGACCTGTGAGGGCAGGACTGGCGCTGGCGACGCCATCCATCCCTGCTTGACTGCATCTCCTCGAAAACTGCCTACGGTAATATTGACGCGTTCTGCCTTCTCATGGAGAGTCCACCACATCAGGTCACATCGCGTTCGTTCTCCTGATGGGCATGCAGCTTGACGGTCTCTCCCGTCCGTCCGTCATAAATAGCGTCGTGGCCATCTGTCGGCGGGGATCGCAGTCCGCTCGGGCGAATCTTGAAGCGGGGACGGCCCTCCAAGCTCTCACTCACTTTCACTTTTTCAGCAGCGGAAACTGTTCATGGACATTTCAGCGAGTGCATCGTGGTGAGAGGTGTCATCAGTCCAGGAGCCTCATGGTTTCGGCGCCAGTCCAGTGCAATGACCAGTCAACACGATGTGTAATGGCGTTCGGGGCAGTCCCGTCCGTATCAGGAATGCACGTGCAAAAGAGCCCTTAACCTCCGCCTACACCCCTCGACTCCACTTCTTACTTTAACCAAGTAAAATACCCGTTCTGTGTGAGTGTGTACGAAGGTAAGCGGGCGTTAGAGTGCCTGGCGACCGAAAATAAAACATCGCTCCCCCTTCCGCCTCACTTTTCCTCGTTGTTGTCGCGAGGGGAACCAGGGAGAAGCGGCGGCGGCAAGCAGGGCGAGCACCGCGCCCGCTTCTCGACGCGCGCGCTGCTCCATCGCCAGTCGCCGGTGCTCCGCACGGCCGCCACCTTCTCCGCGCGCTTCCGCTCGTCCCGGGCGTGTGCTGGTCGAGGAGAACCGAGGAGGGGAAGCCCGGCAAGCCTCGCCAGACGAGAAAGGCGCACCCTCATCGGCAGGGGCGAGTCTTTGGCTGGCGCGCTTCAGGCAGGAGGAGGAGTGGATCACTCGCGCTGAGTGGTGTTCCTGTCGGTCAACCCATCGCTGTACGCTGGTAGAAGGACGGAGGGATCGAGCGATTGAGGGTGTGGATCGGACAGACGTGGAATGAGCGACACGGACGTGGAGAATAAGCCGCCGACCGGAGACGACGGGCCCGTCCCGCCGTCGTCATTCGCGGACAAGGAGGACGCGGAGGCAGTCGTCAAGGCGCGCCGAGACTCGCTCTCGTCGTCCACCGCGTCGACCATCTCGTCGCTGTCGTTCGCCTCCTCCAACGCCGGCGACAACACGACGCGAAGCAACAGCAGCGCGGGCAGTCGCATCCCCACGCCCAGCAAGATCCCCACGCGCCGCGGTAGCTCGATCGGCACGACCTCGGCCGCGCCGCTGACGGCTCCGGCAGCAACTTCCTCGTCGCTGGCTGCGTCCTCGACCTCAGTGGGGTTTTCCACGCCGACCAAGCGGAGGACGATGCCGTCGACGGAAAACGGGCCGACGGTGGCGCCGAACCGCCTCGGCATGGCAGCGCGAGTCGCGCCGCGCGTACTGGAGAAGAAGGTGCAGCGCGCGGGCTCGCCTAGCGACACATTGGGGCAACGCGCGGGGCTGAGCGACAGCGCGACGGGTGCGTCCAAGCCGCAGTCGGCGCTCGAGCTGCGCAAGGCGTACGCGGCGTCGCTGCGCAATCGCATGCCTGGCGCATCGACGGGGGGCGGCAGCGCGCGCACGCGCAAGCCGCTGCGCAGTCTAAGCGAGCTGCAGTCGCGGCACCAGAGCCTGCAGGATCTCGCGGACATGGAGGACGACCGCCGCAGCAGCATCGGCTCAGTCTCATCGTGCTCGTCGATTTCTTCCGCCGCCACGTCGGCGTCGGTCGTGTCGTCGACTCCGTCGCGCACACAGCGCAGTATGTCGTCGACGCCGAGCCGTAAAACGTCCGGTATCGCAGGAAATGCCCGTCCCTCGCCTGGCCGACCGAAGGCGCCGCGCAAGCTGTGGCCGACAACCGTTGTCAAGGAGGAGTTCACGCTCGAGGAAGCGACCGTTCAAGCGCTGAAGGAGCAGCACTTCTTGGCGGAGGAAGGAATCCGGGACCTGCTGAGTGAGATTACACAAGGCTCGAGCACCTCAACGTCTCGCCTAGAGGACGTGAGTCTGCTGAAGCAAGGGCTGCGCCAGCTCACCTCGCACAGCGAAGTTTTGATGGAGTGCATTGAGGCGTTCGAACAGAAGACGCTGGAGCAGGAGGAGTACGTGGAGGCGTCAAACTCGGAGATCGACCGGCTCATGGCGCTCATTGCTGAAGAGAACGCTTCGGTGTCCGAGCACACGCCGCTGCACACATCAGACGAGGAAGGCGACGGCATGCCGGATCGGCTCGTGATCCACACACCGGCAACGGGTGAAGCTAGCTCGTCCATGGAGCCTCTTACGATTTTACCGGACAGTGCATCAGAGGATGAAGAGCAGCAGCGCGAGGAAATGCTGAGCGCTATGAAGCAGGACTCGCCGCTGTCTGCGTACGTTCGAGAGATCCTCAAGAACGCGACGGACAAGATTGAGGAGAAGTGGAGAGCGCGATTTGCGGAGCAGCTGGCCGAGCACGATCAGGCCTTGGCGCAGGAGCGCGAGCGGACTTCGGCCTCGGTCGTGTCTAGCTCGCGCTTGGCGACGGAGACGATGCAGAGCAAGGACGATGAGATCAAGGCCTTGCGCGAGGAGAACACGTCAGTCCTCGCCCAGAAGAAGCAGCTGGAGATCGAAATGGACTTCCTCAAGCAGGAGCTCGACTTTATGAAGCAACAGCTAGACGAGCAGGACGATGAACGCTCATCTAGCGCTCACAGCTTCTGGCAGAAGACGACGGACCTGGCCAAGAAGAACCGCACGCTCACGGAGGAGCTCGCGATGGTGAACCAGACGGTCAATCGTCTGAACGAAACCATCAAGATTATGAAGCACAAGACGACCGATATCAAGGCGGACAACCTGGATCGTGTGCGGAAAACGCGCGAGATGGAGACGGAGAAGAACCTTCTCGTGGACAACTTGGCAGCGATGGAGACCAAGTTCCAAGACGAAAAGACGCGCAGGGAGCAGTTCCAGGTCAATGTGGAGCAGCTCACGGTCGAGAACACGGCGTTGTACGCTCAGATGGTGGCGCTTCAGACTACTCACGAGGCCAAGATGGAGGAGTTGCGTCAGTTGTACGAGAAGCGCAATGGTGTGCTGGCTGGAGAGATGAAGCTGCTGCAAACACAGAACCGCCTGATGCGCAGCTCGGAGCCAACGAGCGAAACCAGTCGGGGCAGCAGGAGTAACGGCGCGTCTCGCTTCTCACCCGAAGAGGAGAGCGAGATGGGCGACCGGCTTGCTGAGATGACAGACGACCTGCTGGCAGTGCGGCAAGAGCTGGGCGAGAAGACGGAGATCATCTCGGAGCTCGAGCGCCGCATCGCGGACGGTGAGATCATGAGACGGAAGCTGCACAACACGATCCAAGAACTGCGCGGCAACGTGCGTGTGCACGTGCGGCTGCGTCCGTTCCTTCGCTCGGACGGGGAGAAAACTCTTAGCGGCGAACCACCGCAGCCGTCGATGCGCTGCGACACATTCGGCTCGACGATCACGACCAATGCCGACAAGCCACACACGTTTGCGTTCGACAAAATCTACGGGCAGTCGGACTCGCAGGACGCGGTCTTTGAGGTGCGTTGGCTGCTGCTGTGCATGCTTTGGTGGCGTTGCATCACCCGACGGGTTCTGACGTATTGCCTCTGAAACGAGCAGGACGTGGCGGAGTTTGTGCAGTCGGCGATGGATGGCTACAACGTGTGCATCTTCGCGTACGGACAGACGGGATCCGGGAAGACCCACACGGTACGCAGTTGCCTTTGGTGTCCACGCGAGCACTTCCCATCGATTGATCTGGTCTGACACGCTGTGAAATGCAGATGCAAGGCAGCGGCAAGGCGCAGATGCGAGGCATCATCCCTCGTTCTATTGAGCATGTACGTGGCGCTTTCGTCGTGGGTCTTGAGAGAAGGCGGAGGTGCTAACGCTGCCGCCCTCATGCACCCCATAGATCATCACTTCGTGCGAGCAGCTTTCCGGCATGGGCTGGACCTACGTGCTGGACGTCAACTTCTTTGAGATTTACAACGACACCATCCGCGACTTGCTGGCGACGGACAATGGCCGCGAGCAGCGCAAGTACAACATCCGCACGGACAAGCGCGGCAAGAACTACGTGGAGGGGCTCACGGAGGTCGCGATCGACTTTGCGCACGCGCACGAGCAAGTGGAGGAGATTGTGAACCTGGCGGCGTGCAACCGGTCCGTCGACCGCACCGACATGAATGCGCACTCGTCGCGCAGTCACAGCATCTTCACGATGAAGATCCGCGGGTTCAACGAGGCGCAGAACACGGAGATGGAGGGCAGCCTGAGCCTTGTGGACCTTGCAGGCAGCGAGCGTCTGAGCCGCTCGAACGCGACCGGCGACCGGCTGAAGGAGGCGCAGGCGATCAACAAGAGTCTGAGCTCACTCGCGGACGTGTTCCAGGCGCTCGTCAAGAAGTCGAACCACGTGCCGTACCGCAACAGCAAGCTGACGTACGTGCTGCAGCCGGCGCTGTCGGGCGACGGCAAGACGCTCATGATGGTCAACCTGTCGCCGACGTTCGCGTCGCTGGACGAGTCGCTGTGCAGCCTGCGGTTCGCGCAGAACGTGAGCCAGTGCGAGCTTGGCGCGCCCGTGCGGCAGATCAAGGCGCGCTCGTCGTTCTACGGCAAGGAGGCGCTGTCGCAGTCGCTCGCGAGCAGCAGCGGGCCGCAGAGCTCGCCGATGAAGGCGGCGGCGCGCCGCAGCTCGCTCACGCCCTCGGCCTTCTCCACGCGCAACAAGTTCCCGTGAGGAGCGAGCGAGTGGGCGAGCGAGCGGAGACATCGTTGCGTGCGTCGCGTGCGGTGTGGGGGTCACCGGAGAAATGTAAAAAGCAGAAGAGATGGACGAGAGGACGGCGCCGGGCTGGGCCTTGCGCGACGGAATGCGAGGCCCTCGAGCAGCCAGCAAGGACGAAACGTTGGCTGGCGGTGCGTGTGGTGCGGCGGTTCCTCTCGGCCCGACAAACGGTTTCCCGCCGTGTGCAAGTCGGCGCGCGGCGTGTGTATGTGTGTGTCGATGATACCCGAGATGAAAGAGACAAAGGAGACAAACAGGAGAAAGGAGGAGGACGAGCGCGTGCATCGCGCCGGGTGGCCGTCCCGAGCACCGTCAGTTGAAGACGGAGGACGCCTAACAATGGAGGAACACGACGCCACCCGAGACGAGCAAGCAGAGTCATGCAGCGTGCTGGTTGATTGATATAAAGCCTCGCGCAGCGTGTCGAGCGCCCGCCTACTCGGCCTTCTCCTTCTCGCCGCTGGCCGGCGAGTCCGCGCGGAAGTACGAGACGAGCCGAGCGGCGTAGACGACGGTGCAGAGCGCGGCGACGAAGAGCGTGACGACGTAGGCGCCCGAGCCTCGCGAGCCCGAGGGGATGCCGCCCACCGAGTTGTACTCGGAGCTGGCATAGCCGTAGTCCTTGGCGAGCGGGAAGCCCACGGCCCAGAACATGGCCTGCGTCGTCGCCAGGTTGAACGTCCAGCCCATGTTCTCGCTCACAAAGTGCTTCAGCGACTTGCTCTTGCTCGCCGGCGCCGCCATCCTGTCTGTCTGTGTTTGTCCGGGGAGGGGTCGAGGTCGAGTCACGCGCTGGGAGCTTGCGGAGGGAAGCTGGAGGCTGGAAGTCCTGCGAGGAAGCGAGCAAAGACGGCCTGATGGTCTCGAGGTGACGGCGCTTGTGACTCTTTGGCCCACCAGTTGTGGTGCCTCCCGACCGGTCGTGTCTTTGCGGCGCTTCCGGGAGGCGGTTAGCTCTGAAAGTCGAGCGGTCCGCATTGTCTGACGTGGTCCACATCGTTGAAACACTGTGCCACACCAGTAAGTAAACTATAAAACCCTTGACAATGGATGAGATATCAGTTCTTTGAAATTTATGATACCTAGATATCGATACTGACAGGATATGGATGAATAACATCACTTCTCCGACCACACTAAGTTTTTGTATTGCCGTTGCATGTGGATATTGACCAATCATATGTGTTTATGTTGTTTTATCCAATCATGTGTTGGTGACTTCCATATTTTTGACCAATAACCTTCCAGATTCTGGCTGAGGTCGGAGACGCTCCAACTCCGACGTATTGGGTCGGAGTCAAGCCCCAGATATGTATATCGGCATGGTGAGAGACTCTCAGCCACATATCATTTGGATATCTCTCCCCTCTCCGACAAGCA
>JAADYH010001098.1:0-10778 GCA_023338125.1 Phytopythium aichiense
CGCAGCACTGCATTGTTGACCGCTCTCGCCTCCACACTCGTGCCGGCCGCGCCTTCCGCGATCCCGGTGCGCTTCTTGAGCACCGCGAGCCGTGACTCGAGCGCCGCAATCTCATCTTGTAGGTTCTCGCGCTCCTCCTGGGATCCATAACGCGCGTCAAGACCAAGCGGGGGTTCCAACAGACAAGTGACAGCACGCACCCGGTTCCTCACGTACGTCGCGCGTCTCTTCTTCCGCGTCCGGCGTGGTGCGTCGACCGCCGCCAGCGCGCAGTCGTCGTCGTCCGCCACGCCCAGGAACAGCTGCAGGTCGGCCTCAACAGAATCGGAGGCCTCTTCGCTCGTGCTACCGCTGCCGCTCATGCCCGGGCTCTCCTCGGCACTCGCCATCCACTCGGTGAGCAGGCGCACGTCGTCCGCCGTCAGTCTGCCTGGCATGTCTTCGGTCAGTTCGTCTTTGACGGAATGAATCTCTCGCATGGATTCGGCTCGCAAAAAATCACTCGGATGGACATCATATCATGGCTACAATACAGTCATCACAGTCGTTGGTTCGCTCCGGCTCATGTCGTGGTGCTGTTCACCGAACAGTGTTCGTTGGACAACGGACAGAGGCAGTACTGCACGTCAGGCTCATTCCCGATCCTCACTCAATATGATATACAGTCTGCCCCGCCCGTAGTGCCATAGTGGTATACATAAAACGACGCAGTGTATTGTACTTCATTTTTTTATTGATGTAAATTTGTATAGTAGGACTTCAATAAATTACTTTATCTGAGAGGTATGAAATGTGATGGGGGGGGGCACTACGGCCGGGGCAGACTGAAGCAAATTTGCGCTTCAAGATGAAGTGAGAGTTGCCGCAACCGTTGTTGGCGCGACGACTGGACTCGCATCACTTCGCCTCCAGCACGCTGTGCAACGCTTCGTTGAACCGCTCCATCCAGCCGCTTCCTCCCTGGCAGGGGCTCCCTACCGCCCACGACCTGCCTAATAGAAGTTTTGTCCGACCAACCGGCTGGTCTCCACAACATTTCCATCTTGTGCTGCTTCGCGTCACTGTCCGTCGTGTTTTCATCGCAGTTTTCGTGACCACGGTCGTGTTCCTGGACGATCGGCGTGCTAAACGACGATGGCGGCGTCCGAGACAGCGATGGCGCCAGAAAGCTACGCGGGAGGAGTGGGCCCGTTGGGGTGACTGCTGGCGGTGAACCTTTGGGCCACAGACGTGTCTGGATCTTGAAGAAATAAGCGGGTGGTGGGCGCCGCCGGACGAGATTTGTGACCGGCCAAAGTGGACCAAGACCGACTGGATGAGGGGAGGATCTGCGAGCGGGAGACGACAAGCGGGGTGTATGTCGTGCATCAAAGAAGCACGAGCGGCAAGGAACAAGGAAATGGCGGGAAGGATGGGTTGCCAGTCAATACGTGATGGACGATCCATACCGCTCTGAGGCCACGTCGAAGGACGGAAGGCTATCACATCATCTCGCCGTTCCTGATGTCAGTGACCAGGACTCCTGTCTGGAGCATGTTGCAAGCGACTGTAACGTCTCGTCAGGACATTGACTATATATAGTCAGTGCTCGTCCTCCGTCCTCTGTCTTCCATTGTCAGCCACAACAACTCACTGGGTGGCTCTAGGAGTCCAACATCTGACTGCTTTCGCCGGGGAGTATTCACTCCCCCCGGTCGTTCTTCTCTCTCACTTCCGTCCTCCTGGTTGCCCGCGCTGTACGCCACTGACCCAGAATTGGCCGGCCAGAGTGCGCATCGCAATCCCTTCTTCAGGTTATCTGACCTTAGCAGCAACCTCTCCCACGCCATGCTTGTCTACGATAATTTGAGCACAACAGTGTCTTCCTTGTCTACGCTGAGCCCACCTCGATGTCAGCACCCCCCTTGGCCACGGTTGGCATCCCTCAACAAGCTACTCCCCTGCTCGAGCGCTGTGCCGTGTCAAGCGATTCAGGCGACTGCTAGATCGTCAGTAACGTCAACTTGCGTGGCAGACGCCATCGTAACCAAACGGGCTGATCGATAAGCTGTGTCCATGTCTTGCGGCCGACTCTGCTTCAACTTGAAGCCTCACACACCCTCTGATTGGCTGAAAACATCTTCATGCACAATCCGATTGGATAATAAATTGCACTCTCACCCAAGGACTTTGTCGGGAATCGACCAATCTGGGAATCGACCACGATGGACGCCCGGTGCAAGCACACGCTCGGCGATGGCGCCGCTCCCGTCGACGCCGACGCACCGCACGCAGCCAAGAAGCGCGTGCCGTCGTACAAGATCCGCAAGGAGGAGGCGGAGGAGCTGCATGCGGAGGTCTCGGCGCTCGAGGCGCAGCTGCTGGTGCTGCAGAGGCGGCTCGGCTCGCTCGACGCCACAGGCAGCGCGCTGGACGCTAGCTGGGCGAAGGCCGAGCTCCAGAACGCGCACCTGAGGCGCGCAATCGCTTGCCAGCAGCTCACGTTGGCCAGCACGCAGTCCATGATGGCGCAGTGCATTGTACGTCCGAATTGACGCCGCTACTGCTGGAGGAAGGCGGCTGATGCGTGTGGTGAACGCAGGAGAACCAGTACAGGAACCCCATGTGTGCGCGCGTGCACCTGCCGCGAGACCGCGATCGCCGCCGAGAGACGATCCTGGCGCTCAAAGACGACCAGTTCGAGCGCGTGAACCAGTACATTAGTGCGCGCGGCCGACACTTGGACCTGAGCAAGCCGCACTTCTCGGAGGAGCGGTTCCAAGATGCCGACGGGGCTGCGTGCTGCCTTCGCTACGAAGTCGTACAGTTTGAGGGAGTGCAGTCGCTACGTCAGGTGTTCGAAGCGCTCGTCTTCTTCATGTTCAACATGGAGATCAGCATCTCAGAGACGCTGGGAGACATCACTGTGCGGGAGGACTACGACAGCGTGGACGGGGACGCGCTTCTCTCCAACCATCGGTTGATCTCCGGAGACGTCAGTGGCACGACGGTTGAGATGAACGCGGTTGCTCTCGGTCAGTACTTCTCTGGGGGCGACGCCAACGCGCAAGCCCCGTACGCGATTGGGTCGACCATCGCAGTGGATGAAGACGACCTGTACCCGTATTGCCCCAACGAGCGCATCCGCAAAGACATCTCGGCTGGGGTTCTGCTCACGGAATTGAGGCGCAACCAATCATCCAAGGATACACAGCCGGCGGTGACGAATGGAAGGAATAATGGAGAGCTCGTCGTTGTACTCCAGCGCGCAGGCTACGTCCGACATCATCGTCCGCCGTTCGAGTTGTCGGCGAAGACGACCAAGCAACTCCAGGACGGTATCGTGCGCTGGGGAGACGTCATGCTCAAGTCGATGCGGGCAACGCTGTATGGCGAGAGTTGATGGAGAGAGGCCGTGACGTCGTTCATATGGTGTTGCATTCATGGTTACGAGACTTGAAGCCGTCAGTTGTTCGCTCGTTTTTTTTTCAAGACTATCGTGTTGAGAACGCGACGCTGTGTTCATTCAGATGCGTGTGCTTGCGCGTAGAGCATGTCGCGCATGGCATTGATCATGATACCGCCCCACGCGTTGATTCCGTCGCGAATACTGTCCACTGCGAGCTTGGATGTTTGGAGCTGAGCACGATGGATCCTCAAGAAGGCCGCGCGCCGCATAACCACAACGAGTTCCTTTGCTCCTTGAGCGTTTGTGATCACGGTCGGGGTCAACGCGATGGCAGCCGAGATGTCTCGTCGAATGCGCAGCATGGGTTCATACGGATACACGTCGTCACGATCAACGCAGTCGCTCGTGAATAGCCCGCACTCTTTCATCTCCTCGTCGTTCTCGCCCAGAACGTCAGCGATGTTGTCAAAGAATTGCGGGAAGCCGACGAGGTTCATCTCGGTCGCGAGGCCCGGGGACTCGCTAGACACAAGCCGATAGTGCGACACCTTGCCATCGATCCCTGCGCAACAATATCTAAAGCTTGGCGTATCGATCGCGTCGTCGTAGTAGTCGTCTCGCAGTGTGAGATGGCCTAATTTCTCCGTGATGCTGATCTCCATCGAGTGGAAGAAAGCAAGCGCGGCGTCAAACACCTGCCGCACCGACTCGACGTTGTAGAACGGGATGACCTCGAACGAATTGCAGCAGAACGTGCCGTCTTCTGCTTCGAACCGCTCCTCCGAATGGTGTGGCTTCACTGTCCCAGGATTCGCCACATCGAGTCCTCGAGACCGTTCGAGGATGTACTTGTACGCGGCCTCGAGCTTCGAGCGCTTCATTGCCTGCAGCAGGTGCAGGCGCTCCTCCCAGTCACTGCCGAGGCTGATCGGCGTGTCCAATGGGTGACTCAGCTGCTGCGAGCGCTGCCATTTGCAGGAGCAGTCAATTGCTCGTTAGCTGTTAGTCGTTGCAGTGTCGATTGATCTGGAGCGTACCACGCAGTCGGACATGAACGATTGGAGCTTCGCAACGACGTGTTGGTGCTCACGAGAGGCCAAGGCCAGCGCGCGTCGGTCGGCGGTCGGATCGCATTTCGGTACGACCGGACCGCGGAGCATCTGGACTCGTAGATGAGCAGCTTGACGCTCGAGCTCGTGGATCTCCGACTCCAGCGCGAGCTTTTCCTCCTGCATACACTCACCAGCCGTCAGTACAATCAATTACACTGTTGCAATGATCGCATCTTGCACCTTGCGGACGAGATAGGTCTCCTTCCGCTTGCGACTGCCGCCTTCCGACAACGAGCTCGACGCCATTGGTGGCCGCCTTGGAAGCCTGTGGCTCGGCCTGCAGCTCGCTCAAGGCGGACGGACACAGCGACTGAAGGCAGATGAAGGTGGACGTGCTGCTGACGAGCAGAATGGTGGTATTTGCCATTGGAATGCATGTAATGTGGATAGTTAATCGAGTCAGCCAGTCAGTTGTGCAAAAAAACATTCGTCAACTTACCCGAGACTCAGCGAAGAGCTCAACGTCACGTGAAGAGAACGAACGTGGGGACGAGATGGCCGACCGCTCGACCCTCGACGCCTGCGCGTCGCCCGCAGCCACCGACGGCGACGGCGGCACCGACGCGCGCGGGTCGCTCGTGTTCACCGTCCCGTTCTTTGCGGCTCGGCCCGTGACGCCGTCCGAGAGCAGCACGGCGGGCAGCAGCGACGACCACCCGGAAGCATCCGAGCCGCGGCCGACCAAGAAGCGCAAGCCCACGTACCTCGCGCGAAAGGTGCGTCCGCGCGGGGGCTTGACTAGTGTCGGCAATGCCTTAAGGGGTTCCGCGAGGTTGTGAGCTTGAGCTGACGCTCTTGGGGCTGGTAGGAGGAGCGGGAGACGCTGGAGGACGAGCTGCGCGGGCTCGAGTCGCAGCTGACGGTGCTCAAGGACCGCACCACAGGCGGCCAAGACACGGGAGACAGCTTGAAGAAGTCGATCGCGACCCACAGCGTCTTGGGTGAGGTTGTGCGGCGCCAGCAGTTCGCACTGGCCGCGTCCCAGTCGCTGCTGTCCCAGTCGCTCGGGGAGCAGCGGACGTTCCCGCTCTACACGCACATCCACCTGGGGAAGGACTGGGCTCAGCGCCGGGAGACGCTCATGGCGCTCAAGACCCCCAAGCTGCTGCAAGCGATTCGATACGTGGTAGAGCGCACTGGCGATCTCGACCTGCTCAAGCCGCATCTGTCGGATGAGCGCTTCGAAGACAGCGACGGCGGGTACTCGTGCATACGGTTCGAGATCATCCCGTTCGAGGGCGTCAAGTCGCTCAAGCAGGTGTTCGACGCGGGGCTCTACTACTTCATGAACATGGAGATCAGTATCTCGGAGCGGCTGGGACATCTCACGTTGCGTGAGGACTACGACCTGCTAGACAACAACATCTCCAACTTCCGGATGCTCTCGGACGACGAGAATGGCATGCGCTCCGAGATGAACACGGCGTCGTTCGCGCACATGTTCGACGTCCCAGACGCCCCAGGCGAGCAGATGGGGGTGTTTGTGAGCGACTGTGTTGACTCGGATGAGCTGTTCCCGTACACACCTGAGACGCGAATCCGCAAGGACATCTCGGGCACAGTCGTGTTCACCGCCCACCGCCGAAGCAAGAGCCAGGGAAGCTCCTCTACGACGGATGCTGGGGCTGACGGCGGAGATCTCGTCGTTGTCATGCGCCGCGCCGCATTCCTTCGACTGCACCCTGCCTACTTCGACGTCCCACCGATGGCGATGCAGGAGATGCGCGAGGGCATTGCGCGCTGGGGCGACGTGATGCTTAAGACCATTCGAGAGCTCGTGTACCCCAAGCGGTGAGGTGAGCCTTGAGCACTTCCATGTCGAGAGTATCATGTCGGAGTCAATGTATAGCACCAATACTTTATGAGCAGTTCAACCTGCTGCTGACCCACACAATGAATGCAGCGACATCACGTCGGCAACATGCGTTTCCATCCAACGCATTCACTCTAAAGGCGCAGATCATCGCAATAACCACTCCCTGAAGCACATCGAAGCTCACGGCAGCGCGGAGGAGGTTGTGCGTAAGCTTTCGACGAGTGTCCGATGCATTGTCTCGCCCCAGCGGTCCACGTTGTCGCGCAGATCTTCCCAGGCGGACCGCGCAATCGGGAAGTTGGGATACCGCATCTTGGAGTACACCCAGCGCGTCATGACCACGACCACTTCTTGCGGCTGGCTTGACGGGTTGACGGGGAAATGCTTGCCAAACGCTTCGACGGTCCGAGTGTATGACGTCAGCTCCAAGATGGCGCTCACGTCTCGCCGGATGCGCTCGCGCGGGTGGTACGGGTGACGCTCGTCCTCGTCAATGAACTCGGCGACGATCAAACCATGACCTTGCTCGTGGCCAAAGTCGTCATCGGGGTCGTAGAACTCCGAGAACAGGACTGTGTTGGACTCCATGGGCAGTCCGCTGTTCGTCATGGACACCAAGCAGTTCTGCACGATGCCGACGCCGCCACTGTCGTCGTCCTCCCGGATCGTTATGTGCCCCAGCTTCTCCGATATGCAGATCTCGATGTTACAGATGTACTCGGCAAGCACGTCGAACACCTGGCGCACGCTGTGGACGCCTTCGAACTGGATCGTCGTGAACCGCGTCGAGCAAAAATCGCCGTTCGGGAGCTCGTATCGGTGGTCCTCGCACATGGGCTTGCACGGATTCATACTTGGTCGTCGCCGCATTAGGAACTGCTTGGCATCCTGCAGCTTCTTGTGCTTCAGTAGCATGAGCGCATTGCGGCGCTCCGTCTCGCCCCGTTTCAAGCAAATCAACGTCTGCAGCGGACTCCCCGCGCGGATGTTCTGCATGAAAGACCAACATAAGTTAGCACGTGAAAGTGCTCTGCGCGTTCGACCCGCACGCGAGAGACCTTACACAGAGCGTGTACTCGGACATCATGGCCTGGATCTTGGCGAACTCGCGCTGCTGCGTCTGCACGGCGTCGCGCAGCACCCGTGTCGCCATCAGCTTGTCCCGCTCGTTCTCCTCGGGCGACGTCGTGGCGCTGATCGCTCGCTTCTTGAGCCCCGCGATGTGCGCCTCGAGCTGGGAGATCTCGGACATCAGGTGCTCCTTCTCCTCCTGGCGGCGGCAGACACGAAAGCGTTAGCGCGGCTACACGCACGCTAGCGCTTGAAACACAACGGGTACCTTGCGGATGGTGTGCGTGGCCTTACGGAAGCGGCGCTTGGTCTTGCGTTGAGGCTCCCCTGCCGCGTCTTCCCCTTCCTGATTGGGTGAGTTGTCCACGCTGCCAGGCGCGCTCCCGGCGACCGACGCAGAGCTCAGCCACTGCGCGCTGGTCGACGTCGAGGACGCGTCCCTCGGCGTCACCGCATACCGTGTCGCCCACTTGAACGAACCCCTTTCGTCGCCTTCTTCTTCCGTGCTGGACGCTCTCCGCAGCGCCGGGCTGGGCTCCTCCTCCCGCTTCGAGCGCTTCAGTCCATGGCGCTTGTCGGCGTCCGAGTCCCCACCCTTGCAGGTCGAGGGCGACACCGTCGGGGTCGAGTCTCCAGCGCTCGTGGCCGTCCCAGCATCCGGCGAGCCGCCCACGCCCTCGAGCGCAGGCCGAGGCACTACCGCACCGACCAACGACGGCGGCGTGGTCTTTGTCGCCACGGCCGAGCGCTTGCCGTCGGGCGAGGCGCTGGCCGAGGAGGCCGAAGAGGTCGCGGCGCCGCCGGGGGGAACGGGAGCGGCGGCTGCGCGCCGACAGCCGAGCAGCAGCGACGTGTAGAAGTGGTCGTCGCGGATGGCCTCGTGCTCCGAACCGCCCATGGTGTTGACCTGAGCTGCTCGTGGTCGACGGTGACAACAATGCTGCAAAGAGCGTGTGTGTGTCTGGTCTGAGCCGCTCGTGTATTACTGAACCTATTTGTGGCCCCTGTGGTGAAAGAGAACTGCACCGAACTGGTTCGTTCTTTTGAAAACCCACTCACCCGACAACGTACAGTAAAGTGCTCTGGACTGTATGAGACGGGACCAAATCCACACCGAACGGTTTTGTGGGACATGCAACCTCAATGTCGAGATGGGTTCATGAGCCTGCGTGTGACACCTCTCAGACCGGGTCTGGGACCTTGACGACTGAAGGCAAAGCTGGGTTCCGTCCTCGAACGCTTGCTCGAGAAGAAAGCGGAGAGTGACGTCGCTCCGCTGGCCGAGCTGCTCTCGGGGCTGAGCCAGCGGCGGCAAGTCCAAAGTGCGCGCAGTGCAGCTTCACGAAGCTCGAAGCGAGTCATGACCACGACGGGCTGCTCCTCCATCTTTTCAATTCCTCGGGTTGAGCCGCGTAAGTCGACGGGTGCGGATGACAATCACTATAGTGACGTCTTGCCGAAGACGCTGTTCGTGCGGGTCGTATGGATACAACTCGTTCTGCAGGGGAGTTCAGCTCAAGAGGACGCACCTTGCGCACAATGTACGAGGGCCTGTTTGGGCTTGACGCCCCGCAACGTACATACGACGACTCAATGCTGTCAGTCGACTCCTCCGCCGGGGATTTGAAGTTTGCCGAGCCTCGTAAGTGACGGTGCATCGATCCCTGTCCACGAGAGAACTGCAATGGTTCCACTGCCGACGAGTGATGCACTTCAACAGTGTCGATTGGTTCCGAGTGGTTGAACGAGGATAATCATGGCCCTTACTCCGTCCGGGGACTTGGCACCGGCGGTGCGCTGCGATACACGATGCGCCGCATCGCGTCAAGCATGAGCTCTCCCCACCGAGACGTCCCATCGCGCACGCGCCTCAGTGTCTGCTCGTCCACTCCGCACTCGGAGCGGCGGACCTTGAGGAACACGGCGCGACGCAGCACGACCACGTCGTCCGCGCCTCCCTGTCCATTCGCGCCGTCAGTCTCTTGGACGCCCGTGGATAGCACGATCCCGACGGACACGTCCTTCCGGACGCGCTGCTGCGAGTTGTACGGGTACAGCTCGTCCTTGTCGACGAAGTCGATCGCGACGACCCCGCACAGCCGTCCGTCCTCCTCTCTGTACAGCTGCGAGAAGGACACCTCATTGAACTCGAGCGTGACGCCGTGCTCGTCGTCCGAGATAAGCCGGTAGTTGGCGATCGCCGTGTTCGGGTCCTGTCCACAGTCGTAGTCCTCGCGCACGGTGATGTGGCCCAGCGATTCGGAGATGATGATCTCCAGGTTGTCGCGCACGAACCGGAGCGCGTCGTACACCTCGCGGATCGACGTCACGCCGGGGAACTGCACGACCTCGAACCGCGAGCAGCAGAAGTCTCCCTGTGAACTCTCGAACCGTTCGTCCGACGTGTGATGCTTGAGCGGGTCCAGGTGCTGGCTGCGCGCCATGCAGTATTGGCACGCCATCGTCAGCTTCTGCTCCTTGATGGTCTGGAGCATGCCCTCGCGCTGCTGTCGCTCACGCCCCAGGTAAATGTACGAGCACAGCGGGTTTTCGTCGCCCTGTCATCGACACGACATCCATCAGCCTTCCCATGCTGTTGATCATCCCAAGGCAACGGACCCACCAGCCAGTTGGGGATCATGGACTGCACTGCCGCGACCGATAGGCGCTGCTGCCGGACCGCGCGCAGCATCCGCGCGTTTGCCGTGGCCTTCTCCTCGAGCTCTCTCTGCGCTCCTATCCGGTCGAACACGCCTCGCTTGGCGCTGCCGGCTTTGACGACCGCCAACTCTCGCTCCAGTTCGCGGACTCGGTCGAGGAGCACGGCGTGCTCTTCCTGTTTGAGACCAGTCTGTTGGTCTGTGACAGAACAACAAGACAGACGGCTGATGTGTTCACAACCACACCTTGTTGCGCTGGTGCGACGACTTCTTGCGCTTCCTCGCCTCGATCGCCTGCTGCCGGCGGTTCTCGGCATCTCCTGCGCTCCTTCTCGGACTCCGCGGCATCTTCCTCGTCCTGCTGTGCTTCTCAAGCTGGGAGGCTTCACCACGAGAGCTGATTGTTTGCCGATGACGGGCACAAAGAACCACGATGGTGATCATTTTGTATCGCTGCTGCTTCATTTAGACGATGAAACACTGCGATCCTCCTGGTCTCGCTATGCTTCGGCGATGTGAACGTGAGTGGCGATGTCTCCCTGCAACGCATGGTTACCGGTCTTTCCACTCACGTGTTCTTGTTCTACCTGCTTCAATGGTTGTCCCGCTTGAACGCCCACAGCCTGCTTGCGCCGAGCTTCCCTTTCAGGCCGCTCCTCAGCAGCTCCAGCATGTTCCTCGCGGCGTTGACGTCTCGGTTCCAGAAGGGTGGCTTGCATCGACTGTTGGTA
>JAADYH010001099.1:0-10760 GCA_023338125.1 Phytopythium aichiense
ACACGATCATCTTGCCCGAGTTCCGGAGGAAAGAGATGCTGAAGCCGAGCAGCCGCTTAACGCACGCGTTCAACGAGGCCCTCCTGGGGCTAAAACACTTTGCGTTCCGGCAGCTGCTGGCAGCCAAGTGCAAGCTGCTCGGGAAGACGCTCGTCGTGTGTTCGGAAATGTACACGAGCCTAACATGCGGACGCTGCTCCAAGCTGCATCTCCGTCTCGGACCATCGAGAGTGTTTCGATGTCCGCAGCCCGACTGTGGCCACACGGCTGGGCGCGACGTGAACGCGGCCTTCAATATTCTCCGGTTCGTCGTGGGCGGATCGCTCGCGACGTTTGCCGTGCATCACTGAGTGGCGTGAGGAGAGAGGCGCCACTCCGCTCGGACTGCAACGAGCAACCCTCACGTGTGGTGAGGTCGACGACCGACCCTTTTGAAGGGGGAGGTTGTTGTAACTGTCGTGGCTGTCAACCTTACCTCCCCCTTACTTTAAATGACCTGTTGTTATACATATTATCAAAGTAGGATAGTTTATTAAATATGAATTCGAAGCTCCTACAATTATTGGTGTCCTTTCATATTCTATAATATGTCTAGGAGATTGACTACAACAGTTACAACAACCTCCCCCTTCAAAAGGGTCGCATCACCCGCGCTCAGCAACAGATCGAGCACCACAACGGAAGGCGAGGAAGCGAGCGAGATGGAGCAGCTGGCGGCGCTGCTGGAGGGCAGCCTGTCGGCGGTGAGCGACGTGCGCGCGCAGTCCGAGGCGCAGCTGACAGCGCTGCTGCGCTCGCCCGGGTTCGCGCGGCAGCTGTGCGAGTTCCTCTTCTCGCCGGCGGCGTCTGGTGCGCAGCGGCAGCTCGCGTGCCTGCTACTCAAGAAGATCGTCAACTCGTACTGGGTGCCGGCCGTGGTGGGCGAGGGGGCCGAGGCGTCGGCGTCAGCCGCATACCTCGTGGCGGAGCAGGAGAAGGCGCAGGTGCGGCACGCGATCGTGGCGGCACTGCAGCACCAGCCGCCGGCGCTCGAGCTGTTCCCGGACAGCAAGCTGCAGACGGCGCTGTGCCTCATCCTGACGGCCATCTTCGAGCGCGACTGGCCGGACCAGTGGCCTGAGATCCTTCCGGCCGTGCTCGACATGATCGCGGGGCAGGACAAGCTGCGCATCGAGTTCGCCATCCGCTTCCTGTCGCTCGCCAGCGGCAGCTTCTCGAGCGAGAACTGCTGCGAGCTCGTCGTGCGCGTCTTCCCGCACCTCGAGCGCGTCTATCTGGCGCCGCACGAGTTCCCTGTCAGCACGCGCACGCGCATTGTGCGCATCGTGCAGAGCTGCCTCGTCATGGTCGGCATTGAGGCGCAGGTGGGTAGCGACGCCGCGCGGCAGCTGCTGCACGCCAACATCTCGCGCTGGATTGAGCTCTTCCTGGGCCAGCTCGCCGCCCCGGTGCAGGTGGTCAAGGACTACTCGATCAAGATCCAGATCCTGTCGACGCTGACCAGCTTCGTGCAGGAGTGGCCCAAGGAGATGACGGACCTGTTGCCGCAGATCATGCCGCAGGTCTACGCGCTGCTGCTGGCTGAGAGCGCGACCTTCGAGAAGGACGTGGTGCTCAACGCCGGTGAGGAGGAGGACGGGTACGACAGCGACGGCGAGGGCACGCAGATCGGCAAGAGCGCCATGGTCGTGGCGGCCTTCGAGTTCGTGCGCGGCACGGTGCACGCGCCGACCAAGAAGACGCGCCAGCTCGTCTTAAGCGGGCTGTCCGACTTTGTCTTCGTCATGATTGGGTACATGCAGATCACGGCCAACCAGATGGAGGTCTGGCAGGAGGACCCGAACAAGTACGTTGCGGACGAGGACGACGAGAGCCTCGCGTACAACGTCCGCAACGCCGCCACCGACGTCATCGTCGAGCTCGAGAGCGTGCTCGGACGCAAGGCCGTGGCTGCTGTGCTGGATGCCGCGCAGAAGCGGCTGAAGGCCGAGACGCCGAGCACTAGCTGGCGGCTTCAGGAGGCGGCGCTGCTGGTGGTTGGCTGCCTCGCGTCCCCGGTCCTGGACGCCATCAAGAAGAACGCCGCGGACGTGACGCAGCTCCTGGACCTGTCTGCGTTCCTGCAGACGCTGTTCACGGTGATGAACGCTGGTGGCCAGGAGATCTACCTCCGTGCCCGCGCGCTGTGGTGTGCCAGTCGTCTGGCTCGCGGCATGAGCCAGGAGATGCTCGACGCGTTCTTGCAGGTCGCCGTGTCTGGGCTGGAGCAGTCGCAGATGCTGCCCGTCCGCATGTACGCTTGCCGTGCGATCGGCGCGATCGTCAAGCACGACACGGGCAAGGAGCGTCTGCAGCAGGCGAGCCCGGTGATCATTGAGCGCTTGACGCACTTGGCGGAGCATGCAACCTCGGAGACGCTCCACATCGCGCTGGAGACTCTGGTTGTCGTGCTGCAAGAGAGCGGTCAGGTCGACGTCGAGTCGGCCAACAAGAGCGTGGTCTGCTTCCTGCACCACTGGGGCCAGCACCTGAACGACCCGCTGATCGCGGAGCTCATCGACGGCGCCTTCTCGGCGCTTCTTCAGATGGAGAACGCGCAGATCACGTCCAAGCTGCACGAGCTGGTGCTTCCTGCGGTTCGCCACTTGCTGATTCAGAGCGTGAACGACCTCCAGGGTGCCGGCAACGGCCTTCACACGGCCGGCAGTGCGATTACGATCCTCAAGACGCTGTTCCGCTACTCGTTCGTGTCGGCTGGCGTCGCAGCGAGCAGTACGGACGCTCAGTCGCGGCAGATGGGCGAGCAGTTCATCCAGCAGGTGTTCGAGCCGCTAATCGCCGTCCTCGGGTCCGTGGAGGACGAAAAGGTGCTCAACTCGGGCGCCGAGTGCCTCAAGTGGCTGGTCATGTTCTCTGTTGAGTCGCTCGGCGCGTACGTCACGTCCAGCGGCGCCTCTGGCATCGATGCGACCATGACAATCTCGGCCAAGCTGCTCTCGCCCAACGTCTCGGACGCCAGCGCCGTGTGCGTGGGCGGGCTGATCACGCAGATCCTGCTCAAGCTAGGCTCTGCGCTGCCGCCCGCCACTATCCAGTCGATCATGAGCGCCGTGTGCAACCGGCTGGCCGTGGCGGAGCTGCCGTCGCTGATCCAGTCGCTCTGCATGGTGTTTGCGCGCCTGGTGCACTCGCATGGCGTCGAAATTCTCAACGTGCTGGAGCAGCTGCCGCCGCCGCAGGGCGTACAGAACGCCTCGAGCATGCTGCCGTTCGTCTTCGGCACGTGGATCGAGAAGCAGCAGGACTTTTACGGGCTCTACTGCATCAAGGTGACCATGAGCGCGCTCGTCAAGGTTGTCGAGTGGAATGACCCGCGCATCAACGCGATTGTGGTGACCGGGAGCCCGATCAGCGCGCCGGAGGCGTCGCCGACCCGCGGCGTCCAGACGCGCTCCAAGCGGACGACCAAGGAGCAGTCGACGCAGGTGCACTTCCTCACCAAGTTCGCCGTGACGCTGGCCAAGACCATGGCGCAGTTATCGGAGGAGGAGGAGGAGTGGGAGTCGTCGGACGATGACTCGTCGGACGGTGAAGGCGACGCCGACGCGGGCAACGCGGCGCCTTCGTCCTCGATCTTCGCGCCTGCTGGTACGTCCAATTGCTTTCCCTCCTGCTTGATGGTCTGCGCGACTGTTGTGCTCATCGCGATGTTGTTGTGCTCGACAGAGGACTATGAGCTGCTGTCCGACCGACTGGATGGCGGCGCCGGCACGAACGACTCGAACGGGTACCACGACGATGGAGAGCAGCCCGAGGAGGAGTTCGAGGCCCACTTCGACCCACTCAACGACATTGACCTCAAGGTTTGTATTGCAGTCGCTACGCCGCGTTATATCTGGTCGCTGCGGCTAACCTGGATGCTTCTCCTCTCTTGTCTCGCAGGTGGCGATCCCGCAGGCGCTGCAGGCCATCTCGTCGAACGGCGACATCCTGCAGGCCATCCTGCCGGAGCTGACGGAGGGCGACAAGGAGGCGCTGGCTGCCGTGTCGAGCATCTCGGCGTAGACGCGACGGAAGGCGCCATCGATCTCTAGGTGCTGCATGTGCAGTGTCTTGTTCACTGCTGCTGATTGAATCGCTTCGCCCATGGACACGCGTGTGAGTCTGCCGTTGACGCTTGTGGTTCTCTCCATTCAGACGCTGCGACTGTGTTGGGTCTGCTTGGGCGAGGAAGCGCCTGGTGGCATGCTGACGTCGTCCCAGCGGATAAGCCGCAGCCGCCGCGTGACGATGAGCGCGTCGCCGATGTCCTTAGAGTCCGGGTCCAGGCGGATCTCCTCCAGTAAGTACTTGAGCTTGTGCAGCTTCATCATGGACACGTTGAAGTCGAGCTTGGCGAGCAAGTCGAGGGCCCAGATGGCCTGCTGCGCCACCTCGACGGGCGTGAAGTCGACTGCAGCGAGCGCCGCGACGCCCCCCGCGGCCGTCACGTTCCCTTGGTCGTCGATGGCGAGCGGTGATTGTGGCGGCTGGGCGGTCGGCGCGGCCAGCACCGCAGTGGTGGACGCGGTGGTCGTGGTGTGCCTGCTCTCTTCGAGGATGCCGGACCACTCGTGGGGGGTCTGGGTCTCTTCTCGAGCGCGTCGGGCCGCGTCGGCCTTGTCGCGCGCCTTCTTGTCGCGCTGCAGCTCTCTCGCGCGGAATAGCAGCTTGATGCAGCCCTGGACGCCGCCCGCCTGCCCCGCGAGCTTGGTGCTTCGCTCTATGAAGAGGATGGCGGTGGATGAGTGGGGAGAGAGAGAGAGAGAGAGAGCAAGGTGAGTGGGTGAATGACGGAGTCTTGACGCACCTTTGACGGCGACATAGGCGATGAAGCGGCCGACGTGCACGTAGAGCGCGAGGTATTGGTCGACATCGAAGCGCGCGAGCGTCTCGACCGCGAGCGTCACGGCGCCGAACGTGTCGATCTCCTCGAGCAGTGGCGTGGTGTTCGGCTGTTGCTGGTCGGGGCGTTTGGGGCTGTCTGCGGCCACGACGACGGCCGGCGGCTCGGCGTCTCCGGCCAGCAGCTGGCACATGCGGCGCACACCGGCGAGCTGCACGATGGCGCTGTCGGTGTTCTCTCGCATCATCTCGACGACGGTGGGCACGCCACTAATTGCGATGCGGCGCACGGCGTTCTCGCCGCCGTAGACGGCGCGGAAGATGGCCTTGACGTCGGTCTGGACGAAGTCATCGAGCGGATTTTCGAGCGCCGCGCGGTTGAGCAGCTCGGGCCCGCCGGCCGCCTCGAGCTGCTCCCGCCCGTCGGCACACAGCATGAGGAGGCGCAGACACCGCACGCTGGTGCGCAGCACGGCCGTGCGGAAGCGAGGCACCTCGTCTTCAGGCACCTCGAGCGGCCGCGGCATGGGGCGGTCGCGCCGCTCGCCGCGCTGCCACGGCGGGTCGAACCAGCGCAGCCGCGGGTCGACGTCGGGCGAGAGCTCGAGCGACCTCCAGTCGCGCACGGCCAGCAGCAGCGCCTGCATCACGGCCAGGTTCTCGGCCAGCAGCTCGACCTCGGTGGACGCCTCGTCGACGAGAAGCCGCCGCTTGTCGGCGATCACCAGGTCCATGGCCGGGTCCTCGAGCGCGCGCTCGCCGTCGGCGCCTTCGCCCGCCTCGGCCGTGCGCAGGAAGAACTGCACCGCTGAAGAGAGACCACCACCAAGTGGTGAGGGACGTGATGCAGTCGCGTGAGTATGGGGAGCCTACCGGCGAGCACAGGCTCTAGCAGCGTCGGGTAGTGGCGCACCAGCAGCGCGTGCGCGTGGATCTCGGCCCGCAGCTCGGACACGGCGCCGCCCATGGCTTGATCCCGTCAGTGTGTTGGTGTGTCGGTCGCCTTGCTATAAATACGAACTCCTGATGCAACGAACGTTGGCGATAGTTGCAAGCAATGGAAGGGATGTTCGTGTTTGTTGTCTGTCTTTATGGTGGCGTGGGAGGGTCGGAGGGTGTCGGCTGGCGCTCGCAGGTCGCCGAAAGCGCGCTCAGGCGTCGTCCTCGGTGCGCGCATACTGCTTCTTGCCGCGCAGCTGCATCTCGCCGATCATCTCGAGGTTCTTCTGCACGGCCTCGGCCTTGCGCGACTGGAAGAGCCACCGGCCGTCGCGCTTGACGACCTCGTCCGTCCACTGCACGAGCATGACGGGCACGCACTTCCAGAGCACGGTCGTGGCCGAGCGCACGGTGGCGCGGTCGCCGCCGGCCGCGAGCTCCACGACGTGGCCGCTGGGCAGGTGGCGCGTGTCGGCCAGGAAGGTCAAGCCCGACAGTTCCTGCAGCGCCGTCTCGATCTCCGCCTTGCCCGTGCAGGCGCCACCCACGAGCTCCTCGGTGAAGCTCGCGTCGTCCGTGAAGAGCGCCACGAGCGCGCGCACCGACTTGTCGGCGTCCTCGAACGAGTACGACAGCGCGAAGCTGTTGACGACGTTGACGATCGCGCCAATGTCGGCCATGGTGTTGTGGTGGCTTCTGGGGATGTTACGGGCGGTCTAGGAGCCTGCCGACAGCGAGTGGGGCACCAAAGAGAAGCGGAGACGCGGGCGGAGCGGCTCGGAGCGATGGAATCTGGGAATGTCGAGCGGCGGCGGCGTGAGGCGGCGATCAAGGCGGAACCGCGGCGAGGTGGCGACCGACGAGAGCTCCTCGTCGACTCTGTTCTCTGCGGGGGGGAGAAGCCGAGGCAGGCACGGATACGGGTGGGTCGACCGGGTTTCACCGTTTCACGAGTTTTTTTTATTCAACCCGACCCGTTCAATAGTTCAAAGCTTGAGTGTTGTATTGATGACGGGTTGAAGAGGTGGAGGCGGGTCTTGGTGGAGAATGGACCCGGGTCTCGATGTGACGCGTGACGTGGCGGATGACGACGCGACGACCGGCTTCAAGGACGGAAGATCGATCGGGCGTCGCGCTGGACGCGACACATACTCAACTCGAGTCAAATTCCGCCGCCGGTGGTCAATTGACCGACCGCCGAGTCCGAAGTTGACGGCTCCATGCGTGGTGTAATTGTGTCGGAGCTCGTTGGTCTCTCACCGATCCACTGCTGCTCCAGTCTCCCTCGCTTGCACCTTTGTCGGTGAGAAGATGACGGTGTGGACGCGGTTGCCGGTGGGGATTGGCACGTCAGAGACCAATTTTTGGGCAAGAGGCGAGGCGGATAGAGCCTGGACGACGCCGCGCGATTGCCACGGCAGGGGAATGCGATGCACGACCAGCGGATGACGACGGGCGGACGAAAGAGGATCCGAGTGGCCCGCACCGCGGAGAAGCTTTCGACGCGTCGTGCGAGTTCGCAATCGACGCAAGTCGTCTTAAGGCCTACGAGGTGATTGGCTAACGCGCGGTCAGTTCTTCCAGCGGATGCTGCGCAGGCGGCCGCCGAGCGACCACTTCTTGACTGAATCGGACTGCGGAACGGACGACTGTGGGTCGCCGTGTAGCAGGTCTGAGCTCGAGTCGGACGTGCCCGTTGATGCCGCCGTGCTCGGCTCGCGGTCGTGCAGACTCACCTCGCTGAGTAGCACGGGCGGCACGGCCTCATCCGACGCGAACTTGTCGATCTCATGGATGGTTGGCATTTGGGGGCTCGTCGCGCGGATCTCGAGGGCTGACAGCGACTTGCTCTTCTCGCGATCCAGCTGAGCCACGGGTTGATCGTCAAGCGGCAACACCGTCAGTGGTAGCGGCGGCGGAGGCAGCAGGGAGCGTCGCGCTTTGACTCGCGGAGGTTCCACGATAGCGATGGTCGCTGGAGCCCCACTGGTGATATTAGGCAATGAGTGGACGTGTGGCATGGAGGTTCTGCGGCTGTCCATAGTGATGCCAGCACTCGTATTGCTGCGCTGGTTCCGCGAACGCCCAGCTGAGCCTGCTCTCTCACGGTGCAACTGCATTGCCATCCTCTCGTGGTGCAGCGCCGTCGACAGCTTGGTGAAGTGATCTGACTGGCGCGAGAGCAGCGCTCGTTGGGCCGCCAGGTCTCGCTGCTGGATGGCCATTGCCTCAACCATTTGGTCCAGCGCGCGTTGCAGCTCGTGGATGCGCGCGTCCTTCCAGTGCATCAGCTGTTGGCACGCTACGCTCGAGCACACATGTGTCACGTCCGATGGAAGTATCGTCGACGAGTCTGGTGTGTCAAAGCCGACCCACGACAGTGGCTGTGCGGTCGACTGCTGCTCCTGTGTCGAAGGTGTCGCGCTCGCATACTTCTTGAACATGACGCCTCGCGACAGCTCGTATGACAACGCCGAGTTTATTGGCGTCGAGAGGGGCGGCGTCGATGGGCGAGGAGTATCGTCCTCATCCTCGTCGAATTCGAAAGCGGCGGCCTCGCTCGCGTCTTCCAGTGAGACGTCGCTGGTCGCATCGTCCGTGTCGACAGGACCAGAGTCCACCAGCTGCTCGCCAGTCTCTTCGACGCTGTCCGGGAAATGAGCCTCGAAACTCACGCTCTCTCCACCACTCTGTCCAATCTGCGGCGATGGATGGCTCGCTTCGGTGTCGTCTCCATCTGTCACATCGACGGAAATCTCTTGCTCTCCTTGCTCCCCCTCCGCGCTCGCAAGCTCAACCGCTGGGATGTCGTTTCCAGACTCGGAGGTGGCAAGTTCCACCGCATCATCGCCTCCCTCACACCAACCCACATCTTCTCTCTGCATTGCTGTGCACTCACTCGCCTCCATGGTCGCCCTCAGTCTCCAATCGACCGCTGCGGTCGAAATAGCTCGCGGACAGCGGCGACGAGCAGCAGGTGCACACGTCGCACATATGGGGGCAAGTTGAAGTATAGTATACACTTTGGTGCAGTCCACCACACGATCCTCGAGTCTAAAAATAGAATCAGTATACACCCTCATCTGGATCCAAAAGTAGCCAGGGAGCTCCAAAATGGCCGGCCAAGGAAGGATCAGGCGCCAGCTATTCCCAGCTCCACGCCTGACCGCCGCTCTCGGTCTCCCGCCGTCTCCAAGCACCCAAGGCGTCTATCGTTTCCTTCCACCCGTCCGTCCGTCCGTCCGTCCGTCCGCCCTTCCGACCCTGCGCGTCCCTCTCTCTGGCTGTTCCCGCGATTCGGTTGCGCGCAGAAGAACGGCGCGGTCTCGGTCTCCAGCCCACTGGCTTCTTCCGCAGCGTCAGTCTCGGAGCGACCGCCTCCGCGTGAGCAGAGTCCGTTGATCGTCGCCTGTGGAGGTTCGCACGCGGCGGTTGGCGCGGCGGGACGTTGAAGCGAGGCGCTAGCGACTGCGTGGACGCAGCATGAAGCGGTCGAAGGAGCCTGAGCACGTGGAGAGCGATGGGGCGGCCACGGTGGCAGCACCAGAGCAGCTGCAGCAGGCGGAGACGCGCGAGGCTGAGGCCGGTGGCAGCGCCTGGAGCTTCGTGCAGATGAACATGCACCTGCTGCCCATCGCGCGGCCGTTGCCCGTGAGCGTGGCGGCGCACCGCTTTCAAGAAGGCGCGGCGCTGGCGGGCTGCAAGCCGCGTACGCCCAACCAGCGGCTGCACGACCGTGTGCGGCACACGGGGTCCAACATCAGCCCCCGGCGGCAGGATGGGGCCGGCGTCAGCGCCATCAACGTGGTGATTCCGCCGCCAGTTGACCGCAGCAACGACCAAGCGCTCCTGTTCCACCGAGGCAGAGCAGGCTCCGAGGACTGGCACGCGCGGCCGCCGCGGCCCATTCCGCCCGAGCTCCGCATCCGCAGCTGGAGCGACGACGTCGTGGTGCCCCCAGCGCCTGCGTCACCTGGCCAGCAGGACGGGTCGCCGCCCAGTACGCCAGTGCGGCCGTGGAGCCCGTACGTGCAGCGGCGGCGAGCTAGTGTGACGCTGTCGGATAATGGCGACGGAGTGCCCAAGGGTCAGTTCAAGGGCAAGCGGATCCTCGAGTTGCAGGACGAGGATCGGCGGCTGCTTCCAGGCGAGACGGTGACGGCGCCATCGCCTACCAAGAGGAGCCGGCGGAACCTGTAGTGTGCGTGTGGCGGCTGGCTCCGTTCATTTATTCGCTGTGGACACCACTGCAGCAGTGCATTCAATCAAAGGACAAGCCGTTTGTCTGTCTGTTCGAACAAGAAACCCATGAACTGTTGATGGAGTTGCTCTTGTTGGTTGTCTTCCCCAAGCAGTGGACGCTGCAGCAGCTCCGGCGAGAGCAGCTTGTGTCCACGCCGGTCCCGAGACAGCAGCTGCTGACTGTCCCCGGTCGGGCCGCGCGGTTTGCAGCCGACAGCGTCGACTTTGGTCACGTGCCGATGCATTCGCAGGTGCATCGGCTGCTGATCCTCAAGAACGACTGCGGCAGCCACTCGCCGGACGCGTGTGCGTTCACCTTCCAGTGGGACCAAAGCCACCCACTCGTGGCGGACGGCACCGTGTCTTTCTCGCCGGCACGAGGAGAGCTCGCGCCTGGAGACAAGGTGCTCGTGCGCGTCTCGATCCAGACGACAAGCGAAGCGGTGATCGTGAATCATGGCATCGCGTGTTTGGTCACGTATGTGCCACCTCCGGCACCGACGGACAACGGGAACCAGCGCGGCAGCTCAATGCGGAAGGAGCCTGTACCACGAATGTCCGTCATCCACCGGTCGACGGCGACGCAGGAAGCGGCAACCGTGGACGGGTCTCGGAGTCCATCCAAGACACTACGCGAGGAGGAGACGCGAAAGCCGCAGACGTCCATGTCCATGTCCAAGCCATCGAGCAAGAAG
>JAADYH010000011.1:0-64299 GCA_023338125.1 Phytopythium aichiense
GACGTACGGAGAGACCCTTCTCCTCAGCGAGTCCGCGGCCCCCCGACACCAGCGACGCCCAGGACGCAGAGAAGACCCGAGCCTTCCAGGCGCTGCACGACGCTGGCGCGACTCGTTCTCTCCGCGGTCACCGACCAGTCTGCACGCGAGAACCACGCGTGCATCCTCAACCTGGCCACCGGCGGGAGGCACGCGTGAGAACCAAGCGCGACTTCAACGCCTCCAACGCGGAGAAGAGGCTCGCCAGCGCTTTACATGCCGCCACGTGAAGAAGAGCTCCGGACGACCGTCTTCGCCGACGCAAGTGCGCTTCGAAGACATGCTGGTGCTGCTTCCCGACTGCGAGCGCCGCGGCCGACCGTGACCACATGCGCTTTCCAGAGCTGGAGGCTGTCTGTATACCCAAGTGTTCACAGGTGCCTCTTTCCTTCGGGTGGAGGTGGCCTTCAGGCCATGCGGCCTGTTGTCTGCGGTATCTTCCGCAGGCAGTGGATAACCCGTCAACTCGGGCATTGAGGTGCTCGCTTTGCTCTGAGGTATCTCAAGACGTTTCGCCTTTCACCTTCAGTTCCTGCGCTCAAGTCCCTGCGATCCTCTTGTGAATGAGTTGAAAGGTCGCCGATCCGTTTGACTGCAGTCGAGCGCACTCGCGATGGCGGCGACCTCCAGAGCGCGGAGTCTCCTCCGTCCACTGTGCTTCCTCTTCTTCCTCCTGCTCCTTGCTGTCGCGTCCTTCATCTCCTCCGTGGCGTCACCATGCGACTCAAATGACAACGCGCTGGACCAGTTCGACGTCGTGGTGAGCACCCGCGAGCCGCTTGGTCTTCGGCTGAGTGAGCGGCTCGAGATCCTCGAGTTCACGGTGGATGCCGAGGGCAGAGCTCGCGCCGTCGAGGCGTCCGGGCTGGCCGAAGTCGGCGACCGACTGCTCGCCGTCAACGACGAGTGCGTCGCCGGCATGCAGGGCGGCCTGCGCGCGGCGGTGGAGGTGCTCCAGCGAGCCCAGAGGCCCATGACGCTGCGGTTCCAATCGCACGACGGCCGTCGCCTCATCAGTGACAGCCAAGGTGCAGGCTCGACGCCGTCTGCTGGCGGGAATGAAGCATCGACAGAGGCGAAGGAGGCGTTCGACTATGTGGTGCGTACACCTCAGGTCGAGGATGCGGCTCGGACCTCGACGTGCTGACGGAGATCGATGGCCAGTTGCTCAGTGACGGAGAGCGAGGCGCGGACACGAGGTTGTTCGCGGCGCTGTCTGGGGATGGCACGCCGCCCAGCTGCGGCTTCCGACGACTCGTCATCTCCCGGCCGTTCGACGCCTGCGAGCCGCTTGAAAACGCTCTCGATGTCATCGACGCGTACGTCTTGATCCCGGTACGTTCCCCTTAGTCCTCCTCGCACTCGGGGCCATCTATCAATTGCACTTACATGAATACCGGGGTATGGCAGGACGTTGGCGGGTGTCCAGCGCATCAAAAGGCGTTGCTGGCGCAGGAGGCCGGCGCCAGAGGAGTCCTTCTCGTCGCTCGTGACAACAAACCGCGCCAGGTGCGGCTCCCACCGGCGAGCGAGCTCCCAAAGCCGCTGAGACTGGCCATCGCCATGGTCTCTCGCGACTCGGGCGATCGCGCGCTACGGCGCCTGGCGAGAACCCCGCCGTCGCACGAGCTGCATCTCGGCTTCGTGTTCACCGCCGAATGCGCCGACGACAAGTACGGGTATCTTGCACCAGTCGGTGGGGGCGGCGACGACGAGTTCGAGGACCCCAGCGGCGACCCGAGGCGCAGACCAGTCGTCGCAGGCTTCTTGTCGGTCTCCGTCGCTGCGTCTGCGTCTTCGGTGCTCGCATTTGCAACGTACGAGGTGAGTCAAGCTGGATCATCGCACGAATCGGGATCTTGACCTGACGCAGCGTGTCGACATGGTAGTTCCTCCGACCGAGCTTTCACGACAAGCATCGACAGGAAGACAAGCTGCGCTTCAAGGTCGGCGGGAGGCGGCTTCCGATAGGCAAGCGCGATCTCTTCTTGGCGGACGGCGCCATATTTCAGCCGTGTCAAACAGACAACAGCTCGACGTCACCGCTGCTTCGCATCATGCTGAACCAGGGGGAGTTCCGAGGTAAAGTGGCGCTCGCTCCGCTCGTGGCGCCATCGTCGGTCGGTGGCAATGCCAGCGACGAGCCTCGGTGCTCTCTGCAGCGACAGCTCACGTACTACTCGGAGCTGGAGTTCGAGAGCGTCATCCTGTGGGATGCCGATTTCCCAGCAGTTGCGCACTCGTCAAGCGCGGCGGTTGCTGCCGCAGATCGCACGCGGGCTTCGCTGGCGTTCGCCTTCATCTCGGGCGACGCGTATCGAATGATCAGGTGGCCATCAGTTCGTTGCACTGCTTGTTCGGACCGGCGCTAACGTTGCTCGTTCTCAATGCAGAGAGACGCTGCAGGAGATAGCATCTGCCCCAACTCGAGCGACTGGTGCAAAGAGCAATCTACACCACGTCCAGGTCGAGTTCACAAGCGAGAGTACGTGCCGCATCGCTCACGATGTGAGGTTGTTGCTCCTTGGGCCCAGGAGTCCTGACCGCTATGATAACGACGGCGACAGATGCGCTGCACCACCACTGGCAAGACCTTGCGCACCTCGCGGAGCCATTCAACTGGCCGTCGTCGGCCGCGGTCCGCGAACGACTGCTCCATCGCATGCTCAAAGACCACGATGCAGTCGCGGACCAGCGCGCGCAGACCGCCCTCGCCGCCAATGAGCGTCGCAACGCGTTGATCGCGTATCTCGAGGCTGCGCACCAACACCACCGTGAACTCCACGAGCAAAGACAAAGAAGGCTCCTCGAAGTGACCTCAGCTGAAGCATCGACTGCTAGCGCGGTGACAGTGCGCACAAGCGAATCGGACGGGTCGACGATCACGATGTTTTATCACGACGGTGACCACGGCTCGACCGCCAGGCACTTTCACCCCGCGCAGTAGCTGATAGGCAGGATAATATATCAACACACCACAAACTGTTGTTGGTCCAAACCTGATGGGTCTCTTCATTCAGCAGTTGCCGAGTTGTCGCAGCGCGTTTACTTGGGCTTGGCAGCGCACATGACGTAGTTGACTTGCGTGCACGTTGGGTGGATGCGCCACTTGCGGCTGATCGGGTCGCCGACCAGTCCAGACACGTCCTTGGTCTCCAGCCCTTCCTGCTTGAGGATACGCACGATGTCGTCCGGATCCACGAACTTGTTCCAGTCGTGGGTTCCTGGCCGCAGCAAGACGACACGTCAGCTCGTCGCCGCACTCGCTGTGGACGTGACCCGACGTCAATGAGGAATCAATGGGACTGCTAACCTGGCGGCACAACGCGCAGCAAGTACTCAGCAGCACCGATCGCGAGGGCACCCGACAGCAGCGTGCGGTTGATGGACGACAGGAAGAGCAGGCCGCCAGGCTACAGACCACCGTGTTAGTGCATCACATTTGCTCATAGATTGGCGGTGATGCTTAGCCCACGCACCTTTACCAGGGGCGTGAGCGACTTGAGGAACGCCTCGACGTCCGCGACATGCTCGATCACCTCCAGCGAGCATACGACGTCAAACTGCTCGCCCGCCGCCACCAGGTCGTCTGCACTCACGTCCAAGGTCTGCGTTAGATCACTGCAAAAACGGATAGAGCCATGCACAGGCCGCCCACCGGACGTGCAGCAGCGGTAGTCGATCGCCTGCGTGACCGGGTGCCGCGCCGCGTGGCGCTTGGCCGCTGCAATGTTGTCCTCGCCCGGGTCCACCGAGACCATATCCCCGCCGATACGGCGCAGCGCCTGACGCACACAGCAACCAATGGTGAGCTTCTCCGTCTGGACTGGCCAACTGGTCCTGCCGCACCTCAGACAGTACACCGCCGCCGCAGCCCACGTCGGCCACGCGGAGGCCATGCAGAGGCGCCGGGTCGTCGCTGTCCGTGCGCGCAAAGTGCTCGATCGCCTGCTCGCGGATGTACTTGACGCGCACGGGGTTGATCTGGTGCAGCGGGCCCACGCCGCTCGTGCTCTGCGGGCTCCACCAGTCCCTGTCGCGACCAAGACCATCACCACAAAGGTGAGTCTTCTTCTCCTTCTCCTTTCTCGTCCTTCTCCGCCCTCTCGCCGGACGACCAGGAGGCGGACAGAGACGCCGCACGCACGTGGAGATAGCGTTGAACTTGCGCACTTCGTCGTCCACGACCGTCGACAGCGCGCGCCGCGTCGCCTGCAGCATCGGCGCCGCCGCGCGCCGTCCAGACCTCGCCGCCAGCATATTGCCCCTCTCTGATCTGTCTGCAAAGTGCGACGACAACCAAGATCATCACTACCAGAACAGTGTGGTCAACGCTATTTGGGGGAATCACAATTGTGAATTGATGTGGTCAACACATTATTAGAGTGGTGAACACTATTTGGGGATCCGCAGCTCTCAAGCAGGCACTTTTCCACAGAGCCTCGGGGCGGACGGGAGATGAACGGCGGCGGCGCGGGCGACGCGGCGTCTGCGGACGCTGCGGGGCCGGACGCGCAGCTCGCGGGCGCTGTTGATGCGCACGTACGAATTCTGAACGCGATGGGCGCGTCGGGCGGGGAGATCGCGGCGTTTCCGCTTGAATTGTCGGCGGATAGCGGCGCGGATGTTGCTGGGGGAAGCACCGACTCGTGGGCGTCCGTCGCGCTGGAGGGCGACGCGCGCGCCAAGAGGTTCAAGATGGACACGTCGGGCGATGCGATGGCATCTGGCGGGTCCGTCGCGCTGCCGCCGCCTCTGTCGATGGCGCTGGGCGGCGGGGCCAGCGCGTTCACGATCACCTCCGGTCCGGGTCCGGACCTTGGAGCGAACCCGATGAGCGCCGTGCTGCAGCAACACGTGCAGCAGCAGCAGATGGAGCAAGAGCAGCGCCAGCGCGCGTTGCAGATGCAGGCGCAACAGCAGCAGCCCGCGCAGCCTCAGCAGCCTCCGGCGCCTGCTTCCGCTTCTGTCGGTGCTGCCGCGAGTGGGGATCTTGCTGCGCCATCAGAGCAAGATGCGGGCCAGAACGCGGCGCTTTATGTGGTGCAACCGCTGGTAACTCCGTCCCAAGCGCCAGTACAGAGCGGCGGGGTGGCGGCTGAGCCAACAGAGCAGCAGAGCGCCGCCCAGGGTTTTTTGAGTGGGAACGAGCTCAAGTTCACGATCCCAATGGCTCACACAGTCGTGGTGCAACACCAACCAATGGCGTCGCAATGGAGCCAGCTCGCACCGCAGCCGCAGCAACAGGCACAGCAGCAGCCTTCACAGCAGCAGCCAGCGCTTGCGAGCCCGATCCCCATCAAAGAAGTGGCTGGTGTTCCAGTCACAGCGGCAGGCACAAGCCACCCGTGCTTGATCTGCGAGAAGGAAGGAGGCGTGTTCTCGTGCCAAGGCGGCTGCGGGCTCCATGCCCACCCCCCGTGCATCGGCGAAGACGTGATCGTCCAATTCTCTGGTAACTCTTCTGCTTGTGCGGCACAACCACGGTGGCAGTACGACTAACAACCCAGCATGCCCCGGTGCTTCCTGCAGTCGGTCAGCTGTGTGGCAACTGCTACATCATGCAGCAAGATCGCAACTTGAAGGAGGATCTGATGAAGGGGGACACGCCCCAATTGTCTGTAAGGGCTTGCCAAAGGTGCTGATGCCGCCACCGACACGATCTAATCTGTGCTCGCCCTTGACTGCGATGCAGATGCGCCGCGCGATCTTGTGGCTCAACCTGGAGACCAACAATCCGCTCAGCTTTGAGAAGTTTGGCCACATGACGTCGCTGCGTCTGTGGGAAATCGGCCGGGTACGGCAGGCATAGCTGGCGTGTTTGATCCGTCAGCATCTGACAAACGACATTGTCCTCGCTGTTATAGGTGGCAGGCTACCCGATCAAACCGTTCGCAGAGAAGTTCGCGGAGCCGTATTTACAGGTTGGTGCCCAGCTGACCCAATGCGATGCCCGCAGTTGCTGACCTCGTGATTTTCTGCGCCACGTGCCCTCGCCTTCCTTTCGTTCGCAGCGATGGATGCGAGAGAAGCTTGCCAACGTTGAGAAGTGGCAGCTGAGCGTCCACGAGGTCTTCACTCTTCTACTTGGGCTATACGGGTATGGCGATGGGTTGGGCTCGACAAAACGCAAGCATGGCACGCACTGATGTGTTCGCTGCTCTCTCTTTAGCCTCAAGTGTGCCTGCATCTCGCACGACCGACTGGCCCGAGTGGTCGAACTCATCAAGGCACGCAACCTGTCGGTGACGGACTTTATCGGCTGGCATCCAGCCATCGAGAGCCCGAACGTGCGATGCTCGGCCACCTGCCCGATCTGTGGCATCCGCAACGCACCCGAGCTTGAGCAGTGCGCTCGCTGCCACCGGAATCTCCTGTTCCCGACCGTGTACATGAAGTACGCGAGTGCCCTCCTGGCTTCCTTCTATGCAGGTCCGTGCACCACCAAAGAACTCCATCAGGGATGAGGTCGCTCATCTTTCGTGGTGATCCATCGCAATCAGAGAACGTTGGGATCCCACTCGGGACGACGGTGATCGATGTGTTCGCGCACACCAACACCGTTCGGCAAGCGTACAAGGGCCTCGCTCCCATCGACGCCGATGGCATCCCGTGGGAGATCTTCACTGACCAGTTGAGTGCCGCACATTGACCTGCTGGGCTCGTGCTTCTGGCTAGTGGTATGCTGACGTGTGCCCAATCGTCCAGGCTGCGCATGATCTTCGGGCTGCTCGACATCATGAGTGACTTCGGCTCGCTTCAGCTCAACCCCGACCTGTTTGGTCCCGAAGTCGCGATCCTGTTCAACGCCTCGTACGTCCACCGCGCGATCATCCTGACCGATTTTGAGATCGTGGGTCGCACGCTCCAGTGCATGAAGCTCTTTAGCGGCGTCCGGATAGAGGCTCAGCGCCAGCTCATCGCGGCTTGCGAGCAGTTCCTACTCATGCGGCAAATGCCGAACGGGTCCTGGTGCAAGATTGGCGGCTCCTCGGTCGATCAGTACAAGGCCACTGTCTCCTGCGCCAAGTACGTCTCTCGTCTGCTCTCGTCTGCTTCAGTGTTGAGGAAGGGCATCGTCTAACCCTGCGATTCGCGATGTAGAGCGCTGGCGACGCCCAGGTTCCGCGGCCACGGACCGCTGTCGGCCGACTGCCAGCGGCTGCTCGAGAAGTGGGCGAACAGCTTCAAGAGCAGCGTCCTGGGCAAGACACAGCCGCCGCAAAAAGCGCCAACGGCAGACACCATGGATGCCAAGAAGCTGCTCGTGTGCGGTGCCATCGTCAAGCCCGGCGCCCGCGCGAACCTGAAGCGCCTCGAGGCAATGTACAAGGTGCGATCTCGACGCTCGTCTCTATTCCTCTCAAGCTCATGCTGATGATCGTGTCGACGTGTGAATTATCAGCGCCAGTTGGTGCCCGGGAAGGGGGCAAACGCGATGGAACGCTTCGTTTCGGCCAGGATGCGCTCTCTTATGCGTGCCAAGGTTCGTTCGCTTAAGGTCACGAACTTGCATGCGTTGAAGGGGAGTGTTGACCACCACATCTGATGTGCTGTGCACAGAAGCTCAAGGTCGAGTCGACGGAGGAGGAAGAGGAGCAGCCAGTTGTCGAGGTGAAGACGGAGATGAAGACGGAGATGAAGCCGGAGATCAAGGAGGAAATGGAAGGCAACGGTTCACGGCCGAGTGCGAGCGGGGGCAATGGAGACGCCGCGCCTTCGATCAAGCACGAAGAGGATGACGCACTGACGAACATGAGTCTGAGTGAGGACTTGGAGATCTTCGACGGCCTCAAGTTCGAGGACGGGGATGTCATTGACATCAACCAGCACGCGTCCATGGCGACCAACGCGGACGAAGACGACGGCGACACGGATGAGCAGGCGGACGGCGACGCAGACCAAGGCGCCGAAGTCGACGACGAGATTGGCGACGACGACATGTACGATGACGACAATGAAGAGAACGACGACGGGAGCGAGAGCAACCACAGCGAAGACGACCAAGAGCAGCCGGAGCTGGCTGATTCGAGCGGAGACGTTGACGCAGGCGGTGTTGGCGGTGGACAGGTGCCCGAAGAGCCGGTAGTGCCACTTGAAGACAGCTCTGCACTCCTGTAGGCTTAGAGGCGCGCTGGGTACTTCAAGATGAAGAACGCGCAACACCGTTGTTTCATCCGTCAACAACTGCGCGTACCGAGAATGGCACGCGCCTGTCATTGCCCCGATATGGTTCTCTAATCTCCGCTCGTCGTGCCGCCTGCCTGCCAGTTGCTCGATATCAATTACAACAGACCAATGAACTGACCGGCGCTCTTCTCCCCCGGTCTCCGGAACGAGACGTGCCGCTGTGCACGCTCGCGGCTCGCGGCGATCTCCTCCTCGGTCATTTGGAGTGACGACATGAGACCCTCCCACGCCGCCCGTGACTTGATGGCGCACAGAGACACGAGCATCGCTTAGCACATACAGCAGCCACACATCGCTTGACATAAGAGTTGAGCTCGACTGCCACGCTACCTGAACATGGTACTCCTGCTCCAAGTTCGCGAGGGCCATCAACGCATCCTTGAAATCAGATGTGCGGCCAGTGTCCATGCGCCGCGTCTCGACTTTGAGGCTCTGCGCGATGAACTGCACTTGCTCTTTTGCATGGTTCATTCGATCTTCGGCCTGCAGATCATTCGAAAACATGTCAGCTTATCTCCGCAGCATCGTGAAGGAAACCCCTCGAGAACAAGCCTCACAGATGCCATCTTTTGCTCTGCTCGCATCGCAGAGGCCGCAGCTCCACTGCTAGCTCGAGCAGCTGCGAAGCGCTCCTTGTTTCGTTGCATGCTTGCATTCGCTTGCTGAACCTCTTGGATCGCCGACTCACGGTTGTTCATCACCGTCTGCCATTATAGAACGGCATTTAGGACTTGTATGAAGCAGGGAGGAGGGAATATCAACGGAGATTCATACCTTCACTGCGTCCACCTTCCCTGCTTGGTAGCGAATGACGGACACGTACATCGCCAGCAGCTTGTCCAACTGCTCACATGTGCCCAATTGCAAGATTCAAGAAGAGGCGGCTGATAAGCCAACGTGCTGTGCGATGACTCAAGTGAACGTGCAATGGCATACCTGGTCTTGGTACACGTTCGACACCGTCTCGAAGTGATCACCGGCCGTCTGGCAAAGTATGACAGCAATTCATCAGACCATGGCGCTGGAAAACATCATCATCTGCCAGAATTATGGATTGGACGTACCTCTGCTATGCGTTTCATCTCGGGATCGAGCTTCTCGTGCTCAGACATCGCAGTGAGGTAGCTGCCGAATCGCGACATCTCGTACCCTTCGCTGCGCTGGGCGGCGTAAACCAAGTCGGAGCAGCGCTTGACTTCTCGGATCCGCTTTTCGTACTCGTCGATGTGTTCGCCGATCTGCGCACGGATTGCATCAACGAGCAGGTTTCAGCCAGAGTTGACGCGCAACGCATTGAACAAAACCTCGTGCTGACCTTCGCGTATGCATCATCTGTCTTGATCTCGACGGGCTGGACATTCGACGCGAGAAAGACACCTTCCCTGAGGGAGCTCCACAGGGACGTAACGGTTGCTGTCGTCGGCACATATGCGGCCGGACCCGACGCAACCTGGAGCAACTCTTTCCCAGCAATCAGCCCCTGTCGATAGGACAGATTAGACCACATGACTTCGTCGTGTAACAAACAGGTGCAGGCCCTCACCTCGGCGCTAGCAGTCAGCACGACCTGAAGTTCCAGAGTCTGCGAGAGCTTTTCGTGGCTGCACACTTCATTCTGCAAGAACGCAATAGCGCAATGAAACGTCAGGGTGAGAGTGATCAATCACGAGACCGATCGACAAATGCGTACAATAAAATGTTCCAGTGCTTGCCGCCGCTCCTCCACAAACGTGGCGTCCATGTTGCCTGTCCATCGCTTCTCTGGGATCGGGGGAATGATCGTTCCTGCGTAACACAGAGCTTGGTCAGGGCATCTGCCGGTCTCAGACGCTGAGCAGTTCGAGCTGTACTCACCGCGATACTGCAGAAGCAAGCGCTGATGGAGCCACTCGAAGTCGCTAAAACGCCGCTTCACTTGGGCCGTCGTGCAAGGAAAATGCGGCGCGTTCGTCTTCTCGGCAAGTACGACGGCAGCACTTGCATTAGATAAACGCTGCAGACGCTGGTATCACAGGGTCATGGAGTCTCGGTCGTACCTTGGTTGAAATCACGTACTGCGTGTACCGCGAGTACCCGGAGCCGACGACCACTGGAGTACTCACCGACACCTGGAACGACTGCTTGAACCCGGGCGTCGGTTCATCCAGCAACTAGTAAGCGTCCATGCCATTGGAAGTTCGATGTCAGCCAGAAGCAACCAGCACCAGGCGATCCGATACCGACGTTGCTGACTCGACAACCACGCACCACGTTGTCGGGCGGGGAGTCGAGCTGGAAGTCGGGGAGCGGGAGCGAGTCGCCGGCGTACAGGCTCTGCATCTGGCACTTGCCGGTGCTCTGCACCAGGGCCACGAGCTTCATGGCCACGAACCAGCAGTCCTTGTTCAGCTTCTGCTGCGACTTGCCTCCGCTCGCGAGCCGCCAGATCTGCCGACCGGTTCGTCAGTCCCGGCGTTACTTCAGGGCGGTAGGCGGCGCGTGGGGACGAGAAGAATCCTTGATATAGTAGTCCTCACCTCGCGGTTCGCGTCGTTCATCAGGCACGCGCGGCGGATGAACGACGCGCCTTCCGCCCCGCCGACGTATCCGTCGCCGTCGGTGTCGACCTGCACAGCCAGCGGGCGGTGAGTGGAAGCTCCCAACGCGAAACCCGCGAGGACAACATGAGCCTCGCCGCCTGTCCGAGCGACGTACAATGTGGAACAAGCGCGCGTACAACACGCCCTCCTCGCTCTGGAACTTGATGGGCCCGTTCACGAACATGATGGAGAACTCGCCGCTGCTGCCGCCGCCACCGCCGCCACCGCCGCCCGTCGGCCGCCGCATTCCGCCCAGCATCCTGCTCGTCTTCCTCTTCCGCCCTTTCTCGGGTCGGGACTGCGTGTTCTTCCTCCGAGAAAAGCGTTGAACCTGCGAAACTAGATTTCTGACCGCTGCCAGATGAATCAACTCCTGCTTTATTTTCCACACATACAGTGTAGGAAATAAACTTCCTGCGTCTGCAGCTGCATTCCGCCTGCATCAGGGTAGTTGAAGTGCAGACAGATCCAGAACCAAGCATCCACGAAATGTCCAATCGCAACGCAGAGTTTCAAGGGATAGGTCTCCAAACATGCATTCTCACAGGTTCAATGGCGACTCCTTCCCTACCCCTATATTCCTTTGCGTCCAGGACACGAACACAAGGTCGCGCGAAGGTCGCTCGAGCAAAGTGAAGAAGGAAAGATTTGAGTTTTGCTCTCATTTTCGCGCCTGTGAGCCTAAAAGTCAGTTTGCGATCGGCCAAAAAGCCGCGAACCTGGAATCGCGGCAAGCCCCAAACAGCGCTCTGTGGACCGCCCGCCTGGTGTCTCTGCAGGAGCCACGACGGCCATGGAACAGTCCTCAGCCAGTGCGAGCCGAGGGCGGAGGGCGGCGAGTCCGACGGCCGCCGTGGGCTTCGACGGGACGCCCGCCAACGCGCGGCGCTGGAGCAAAAAGGACGGCGTGCGCCGGCGCCGCATGCGCGTGTCCAAAGAGTGCGTCCCTCACAACGCTACCGGTGCATGGGCGCTGTTTCTGACGGGAAACATGTCTGCCGCGGTAAACGTGCAGGTCGATGAACCGCCTGGTGATGGACTACCTCGTGGGCAAGGGCTACCGCGATGTGGCTGAGGCCTTTTGGCGCGAATCCGCCACCAAGCGTGAGGCAAAATGGGATGTCTAGACCCAGCGCCTCGATCCTCACTTGAACTTGATGTGTCGGCAGCCCACGTCGACCTGCAGTCGGTGCAGGAGCGCATGAGCATCCAGCACCTGCTGCTGAAGGGCCACGTGCAGAAAGCGCGCGCGAAGCTCGTCCAGATGGACCCGCAGGTCTGGTGCAACTTCAACTTGGTGTACTTCCCTGCTTTTTTTGGTGAACAACTGCTGATATGATGTTGGGCTGGCAGTTCATGGACACGCACCGCGGGATGGACTTCCTACTCGCCAAGCAGGAGCTCATCGAGCTCATCAAGGCGCGGGACATCCCGCAGGCGCTCCAGTTCGCGACCAAGCACCTTGCGCCGTTCGGGGAGAAAAGCGTACGTGGTCGTCATGGGGTTTACATTTGTCTCAAGGCACCACAAGGCGCTGACTGTTGCCTCGTAGCCTCAACACCTCCACGAGATCGAGCACACCATGGCGCTATTTGCGTTCGAGAACCAGTCGGAGTCGCCTCTGGGTCACCTACTCGGCCAAGGGCAGCGCCGGCGCGTGGCTGATGAAGTCAATTCGGCCATTTTACGCAGTCAGAAGCAAGAACTGGGTGAGTGGAGTGGGGTAAACCTTGTCACCCGGTTGTCCATGTCCTAACACTGTGCTTCCTTCCAGAGCCAATGCTGCCGACGCTGGTGCGCCAGTTCCACTTCATGGAGGAGCAGCTCGAGCTCAAGCTCAAGCGCAGCCCCATCGGCATCCGCGTCGACGGCTTCAAGCACTAAGCGAGCATCCTCACGCCACCGACGTGGCGACCTTCGAGCACCACTCCTGCTTGCTCATGTGCATCGAGCTGCGCGTTGCTTTCATCCCTTCCCCATGTACTCCCGATCGAGCTCCTTGCCATGCCAAACCAACCAAACACGAACAAATAAGTTATATTTCCATGCTGTGGGCTGCTTCATGACGCCGATGCGTCCGCTTCGAACGCGTCCTCGACCATCTCGAGCCAGCGGACGAGTGGCGTCGGGTCATACGGGAATAAATCGGCGGCAACGAGTCGCACGACCTCCAGCCGCAAGCGGATCAGCGTGCTCATGACCTGTTCCAGTCGCCCGGACTCGGCTAATGCGCGTCTGCTCGTCAGCCAGCGTCCGACCAGCCGACGCAAATAGCGCAGCAAATACTCCAGCATCGCCGTCTCTGCAGCAAAGACGCATGTTCGAGCGTCAGCACAACAAACAGCCCTCTCAAGCATAAGTGGACGTACCAGACGAGGTCACGAAGTCCAGAAGGACAAGATGGTCGAACGCGAACGCACTGAGAAGGTCGGAGAAGAGCAGGTCAGGGTCGAACTCCGCCAGCAAATGGTCCACCAGCCGAGCTCCATCGGAGCAGACAGGGACGCCGCTGCTTTCGTTGCCGGCCCATCCGCTGCGCTGCTCCATCTTGACGAAGGTGTACGTGATGGAGTTGAGCACTTGAACCATCACGTCGTCTTGCTCGCTCAGAATCGCGAGGATGCGCTTGCGCGACGGCCGCTCGAGCGATGCCCCCGCATCGTGTTCGACATTCTGGAGCCAACAGTGGAGCTGGGAAACAGGCAGGTCGCTGTCGCCTTCCCAACCGTCAAGAGTGTCCACTACGCTGGTCGCGATCCGCCCGAGCACCTGCAGCCACTTCTGGAGGAACGGGAACTGGTTCTGACGGGCAACAAACGCGTTTTCGCTCGCAGCTTCCGCTTTGCCTTCGCTGCTCTTGATCATCGACAGTGCTACCGAAGTGCAAGACGATCCCACAAGCCACTGAATGCTGCAGGACACGCACTCCCGGTAGTCGTCGTCGCCCCCATTTTCGACAGATGACCCACCAGCCTGGACGAGCTCGTGCCAGGCGTCCAGCACGTTCAGAACGCCACACGACACGGATGACGGCACGTACTCATACTCCAGCGGCACCACAACGGTCTCCACGAAGCGGCGAGTCAAGCCGCAGAGCAGCGGTCCGATTCGTACGAAGCAAGCAGCACCTGAGCCACCAGCAGACGCATACCGCGCGCCAACAAGCCGCAGCAGATCGCTCAGGAAGCCCAGCGCCTCGAACTGCTGAGGCTCCACATGTTGCCCTCTAAAGACGGAGGAGACGCGCGCTTCGACCAGCGCCATCTCGTGCAGCACCGCGTCGAGGAACACGTCGCTGGGCTCCACACTGTCGTCCCCAGCGTCATCTTCGCTGCTGCTCTCCGCGTTAGACCGATCACCTTCACTGGCGTCGTGGATCAGCAGTCGAAGGAGAGCCAAGCGGAAGCCGTGCGGGTCCCCTCCTTCCTCAAGCAGATGCCTGACGATGCTCCTGTCATGAGAACCGATCATATCGGCAAACTTGCCGCTTAGCAACCTCGCCAGTGCCTCCTTCGCTGCGAACCCGACGATCGGATCGCCATCTCCAGTCAGATCCACGAGTGTGTCGACCGTCTCCAGCCGCTCCGAGAGCGCGACGCCCTCGGAGGACGCCTCCGCCGCCGCGATCCGCGCCAACTTGCCGCGCCATCCCATATTTGCTGGTCCCGTAACCAATCAAATACCCGTGTTGAATTATAAAGTTGGTTTGAAGCGGTTGGATTGGCTATAAATCGGCGTTGGATCTTGAAACGCTTCGGGGCCGCATCATTTCTTCTTCTTCCTCCTCGCCACCTCAAGAAGCGCCTCGAGATGATGGTCATGGAGGCGTCGGACGCGCTGGACGCGGGCCTGGGCAACTCATTGGGGCCCACCGAGGGAGACGCGCTTAAGGGCAGAGTCGTGCCCGTGTCGGTGGTGATGCGGGACCGCCCGGCGGCCGGCAGGACGTGGTCGCGCGCGTACTCGAGCGCGCTCACCAAGTCGGTGCGCAGCATGATCACCGGCCGCCGGTCCGCTTCCAAGCACCAGACCGGCGAGGACGACGCGGTGAAGAAACAGAGCGAGATGGAGGCGCAGGCGCTGCGCCGGCTCGCGGACTCCATCGCGCAGCGGGACAAGGAGCAAATCCTGGACGCGTTGGCCTCGACCCCGGCGCTGTTGCAGCGGCAGAACGAGGTGCGCGCGCTGGAGGGAGCCGGTAGGATCCATAGTGGCGACTGAAAACTGAAAGCGTGCTGGGCTGATGCGTGGAGACAGGACGGGCAAGTGCCGCTGCACTTGGTGTGCGCGTTGACGCCCAACTACCAGTTTGTGGACCTTGTCACCATGATGACGACCGCGTCCGGCAGCAGCGTCGAGATCGCCGACAAGGTAGGAAGGCAGTTCGTGCGCTCACGTGGTTGTGTTGCTGCTGTCTTTAATGGATTGCTGTTGCCGTGAACAGCGCGGACAAACCCCGCTCCACTTGTTGTGCAGCAACGCGACAGTGACACCCCAAGCCATCGCGGTGCTCATGGCCGTGGATCCCGCGACTGCCGCTGGGACGGACGGCGATGGGAACCTCCCGCTGCATCGACTTTGCGCTAATCCTGCCTGTACGGTGGAATTGCTGCAGACTCTGAGAGGCACAGCAGGCTTCGATGCCCTCAACAAGGTGGAGTGTTCGCTTCACGGTGGCCTCAGGCTGAGTTTGAGGCGCTAAAGCCCTCTTGATGGATGCACAGAGAGGAGAGACGCCGCTCCACTGCCTGGTGCGGGCACCCAAGCTCAATCTGTGGGTACTGCGGCACGTGCTGGGCTGCTGTGGCGACGCTGCTGGAGTTGCCGATGAGGTCAGTCGTGCTTGTCGCACTGTTCACTCACTGTGACCTCACTCTCTTGACATGCTCGATCGCAACCCACAGATGGGTCGAACCCCTCTGCATTGGTTGTGCGAGAGCTCCACCATCACCGTCCACGCTGTAAAGACGCTTCTCTCGGCGTGTCCGAGTGCGCCGTCCATCGCAGACGAGGTAGAATACACCAAGCAGTCGGTGGAGGATGCTTGCCCTAACTGTGTTGTCGTGCTTCTGCTGGTTAGAACAAGGACTTGCCGCTGCACATTGTGTGTCGGAGCGATGCAGTTACCTGTGAGATCATGGAGCGCCTCCTGCGATGCAGCCCAACGAGCATCACGTCTGCTTCAAGCGTACGGTACCCCGTGATGCCAATGCTGCTACTTAGGTTCTCTTCGTTCACTCACGAAGCTCCTCTCGTCGAATGGAATAGGATGGCTCCACACCAGCGCATTGCCTGTGTGCCAACGAAGCGATTCACCCCGATCTCCTGTCCGTGGTAATGGACTTTGACTCGATGAACGAGACGTTCCAGGCGCGAGACGAGGTCTGAATCATGGATGCTTTGAAGGTGTACTCGGTAGCAGTGCTGACCTGTTTGGCTATGTTTGCAGCTTGGAGCGACGCCACTGCACACTTTGTGCATGAACAGTCGACTCACGGTTGATCGCCTGCGAACGGTCCTGCTCGCAGCAACAGAAGACGCGTTTTCGGTCGACGTGGTTCGTCTTGTGGCCGATACTCTGCGCAGTTTGTGGCACGAGTCTCATCATCCTGATGAATGCATGCAGTACGGCCGCTCGCCGCTCCACTACTTGTGCATGAACCCGGCCATCACGTCGGATATGCTATGGCTGTTCTTCGAGCGAGGGAACGATCTCGTCCGACAGATAGACCAGGTTCGAGACCCTCCGTATCCACCGCACTGCTCAATTGTTTCAGCCTCATAAGCCCACGATGCAAACGGCAACCTCATTGTGGTTTGGCAGGACGGGAGAGCGCCGCTCCACTATTTGTGCTCGAACCGCGCAATCTCGGCGCTCGTGGTGGAGATTCTATTCGACGCGTGCCCCAGCGCGGCTTCTGTGGCTGATCTGGTAAGAGGTCCCAACGCACTCCACCTGGTGGTTGTGGGGACTGACAAAGGCATGGATGTGGTGGTGGATGCAGGAGCTAAAGCTTCCGATCCAATATTTGACCGACAACCCAGCATCAACACCTGAAACAAGCGCGCTGCTCATCAGCGGGCCGTCGTCGTTCCGACACCGATATGACTTCCTCAAGGCAGCTGGCAAGTGCGTCAACTTCCTCGTGGATCAAGAGCTCGTCTACATCCAGACAAACCTGGCAATCGACTCGAGGTCGACGGCGAAGGTCATGATGCGGTTTCACTCATCCGTGTGCGCACTTGAGCACGAACGCGATATGATGCTTCACCTCATGACAGTGGTGAGTCCAGCTATGCAATCGTTGTTGACCCCTTCGCTGGGAATTCACGTTGTGTATCGCGCTGCAAAGTCGAAAGAAGCGAGCGAGACGGGAAGCACTGCGTTTGCGATGAATATCTGTGACGAGTTTGATGATGCAAGGCGGCGGATCATCGTTCGCGATACGACTGCGGCTCCTGAGAGTCAAACGGGGTGGGCATTCGGTCGCAGAGATAGATGCTCTGGGGATTGACGCTGACGAACTCACACCACAACCATGTCTCCGGTTTGCTGCAGGGATATTTCAGTCACACTGAACTACGGTCTAGTGATGGAGGCCCCGGTGTATACGCTCGACGAACTGGACCCCACGACTGAATGGGAGCCCGAGGCGGTGCGCGCCGTCATCTCGGAAGTTGCAGCATGCGTGCTGTTCTGGCACTGCAAAGCCCGCATGGTCAACGGGAACATTGTAAGTGGTTTCCCTCCCCATCTTGATTGCTTCAGAGTGGTGCTGATAGCAGCTCTCGTCATGCGTCGCTTTCAGACGCTGAGCAGCATCGGACAGTTCGAAAATTCGACGATCCGCTTGTTCAACTTCGGGGCGAGCCAACTGCTCAACGGAGCGAGAATGTTTGGTCCTCGAGCGTTCACCACGAGCTCGAGTCCACCAGAAGCGGCGAAGGCGTTCCTCGAGGGCCAAACGTTCTCCCCAACCTTCGAGTCGGACATGTGGCAGTTCGGCTGCCTCGCGTATGCTGATAGTTTGTTGCTGAGGCTCCTCCGGTCACGCTAGTGACTCACCAACTGTGATGGTTTGTCTCGCCTGTAGATACCAACTACTAACAGGACGGACCTACCTGGAGCGTCTCGCTCCATGGTACAAGTCTCTTGGTCAACGAGAGACGCTTCACCTCATCAGCTCCATCAACGACGACGTGCTCGCTCAGCTCATCGAAGGCGTGAATGCCGAGTTCAGACCGTTGTTGCAGCGCACCATGGCGATGCGTCCGAGCCACCGCTGGAGTATCGAGCGCCTCATGGTACGCATTAGCCGCATGACATCTGCATGGATGTGGACTGAGCTGATAGATGGCGATTCCTTGCGGCTCTGTTTCCGATAGGGCGGGCAAGGGGCGGCAATCCCTTCCTGCTTACCGGGCAACACCGGATCTGCCACTCTATTGGAGGCGAAGCGCCAGCAATCGTCTAGCGGCGACATGGTAGACACCGTCGAGAGCAGGCAAGCTGCAAAGCATGCGCACGAGCACCTGAGCTTCCTCAAGAAGGAGCACGCGAGCCTTCGGCAGCAGCTGCTCGCGACGAAATCCCACTCGAGAGATATGGAGCAGGCAAGCGACTCGTTGATGTGAGCGTATGGAGTAGTGGCGTGTGGACTGATCGTTGGTGTTCTCACTCTCCGTGTGCAGGCCTGTGCGAGTCTGGAGTCGCAAATCGAGCAGCTTCGCCGGCAACTGGCCGTGGCGATCCAGCAGAAGCAGGAGGCTCAGCTGGAGGCGCAGGTGTTCGCGCACAACCACCAGTCCATGACCGCGCAGCTCCACACGACCGTCCAGATGCTCATGACGCTCGTCCCCCTCGCTCGAAAGGTGGGGCTTCGCATCCTTCCATGGGAATGCTTGCAGCACTCACTGACCACGATGCCTGCCGCTGCCTCAGGTCTATGGCACCCAAGCCGAGGAGTTCCTGTCCGGCGCGCTCTCGCAGGCGACCGGAGCCGAGGCTGACGCCTTCAGCCCATCGATCCCGCCGCAGCTGTACCCCAAGTCGCGTCCGTCTGGGCCGCTCGGGTTTGTGCGGCGGCGGCTGCAGCAGTCGGGGCTCGCGCACGGCTGCGTCAACACGTGGGCGAACAGCTCGCCGCCGAGCGCCGACCGTCTCGAAGCAACCGGCTCGCTGACCGCCACCGACGACGACGCCCCATCTGAAAGCCCTCGATCGATCATTCATGGTCAGGAGGAACTCCAGGAGGAACTTCAGGAGGAGACGGTGGAGGAGGAGGAGGCGATCGCGGACGTGGCGCCAGTCGCTTGACCCGGATGAAGCGTGCTCCTTAAAGACGACGCATCCTTTCAAGATAGTGGCTAACGTTGGAACACTCCATGCGTGCATGTTGTAGTTGAATGGTATTGGCAACACCCGATGTCGAGCAAATGGGTCGGGGACTGGTGGAAGAAGAACCAGAAAACCAGAGGCGTCGGCTCGGCCGGCTCAACCCGTCGCAAGCTAGTTGAAGCGCATCGATTGTTCTGGGAGGACGGCGCATCATGGAGCAAGATACCGCTACATCTCGTCTTCACCTCCGCAACAACCGCGAAATGGGGTCGCCAGCTGGGTGAGTTTGATACTTTACCCTATAATGTTCATCGGCACATCTGGACGCTTCAGATCGTCAAGCAACTCGTTCGCGAGGGCGAGACGAGCGCTCCGTCTCCCGCTCGGCCCGAGTCCGCCAACAAGGCCCGTGCGCGCCTTGTCCGCAAGGTGCTGCGCAATGGTGGGCTGGTCAAGGTCCCGGCGGCGGCGCCAGCGAGCACGACGAGCACGGCCACTAGTGGGGCGCGTCAGAGCAAGGAGGGGCCGTGGGCCCACTACTTCCTGCGCCTGGATGAGCACCAGAGCAAAACTGTGAGCCTGAGCATTTGCCGCTTCTGCCTGGCGGCGCGCACGGCTGCGCCGAACGCTGTGTCGCCGCCGTGCAAGGTGCCCGCGCGCCGCGCCAGCCAGGTTCCACATCTCAAGCGCTGCGAGCACATCCCGAAGGGCCAGACGAGCGCCGAGGTGGACGCTATGCTCTCCGTTTTCGGCACGCTCGCTGTGCCCTGCAAGGCCAAACACCGGGTGACCAAGCCAGAGCAACCCTTGCACAAAGCTGGAAGCAAGCACCAACGGGACGACGTGGAGGCGTTCCAGAAGTTGTCGGTGCGGCGCCGCGACGAATCGTCCTCGGTCGCGTTGCGCCGATCCTGTGATTCTGCATATGTTGTTGTTGTTGGCGATCCAACATGGCCGGCACAATCGCCTCGTGTCGATCCATCCATCAGTTCATTCGTCTAGGGTTTATCCTCGAGACGCCATGCGGCCTCGGCGCTGCAGCTGCCGGTCAAGGCCGTCACGACCGAGACGTCTGAGGGCACGGGATTCCGGATCCGCCAGCCACCTGCGCCGCCACGCGCATTGAATCTATCGAGCCGCCTGCTCGCGCCAATCCTCGTCGTCCTCGCCACCACTGCCGCCGTCGTCAGCGCCGCCACCAACGTCAACATGCTCTCTATCGTCGCCCCTCGGCCGGTCGCATCGCAGCAACTTCAATCACAAGCGAACGCCTCCGACCAGCCACTGACCATCCCGGCCCATCATTCCTGCCAAGGGCGATAGATTACCGATTTGACACCGTTGATTAGCTGAAAAAAATATCTTTTGTTTGTAACCTGAAATATTTCCGAGTAACTCAGTCACCCAGGATTCCTGGCGGCATCAGCACCTGAAGGAGAAGCGATGGACGGGCGGCAGTATGTGCCGCGCGGCCGTGGAGGGGGGCGTGGAGGAGGCCGCGGCGGCCGCGGAGGAGCGAGAGGAGATCGCGAAGGCGGCGGAAGTGGCGGTCGTGGGCGTGGACGAGGCCGGGGCCGCGCTGGAGATGCTCGGACGTTCGAAGACGCGCGTCGGAACGGCGGCGGTCGCGGAACTGGGGCCGGCGGGAAGCGCGGCGGCGGCGGAGACGACGGCATCAGCCTGGACGAGGGCTTCTGCATGGGCGTGCAGAAGCAGCTGCAGGAGCTGGTGGAGGACGGCGCGCGCTTCGAGATGAGCTTCCCCACGGACCTGGACAACACGCAGCGGCGGTACATCCACTCGGTGGCCGAGAAGTTCGGGCTCTTCTCCAAGAGCTCGGGCAAGGGCGACAGGCGCTTCGTGCACGTCGCCAAGGCCAAGAAGAACGCGCGCATGGAGCATGTGTCGCTTCGGCTGCAGCCGATCCCTGTGGCAGGTCTCCCGTCGGCGGTAGGCGCCTACTTGAGCAAGTACCCGGCGCCTCCGCTGTCCTCGACGGCTGGACAAGTGGCGGACCAGTGGAGCGGCATGACGGAGTCGGCGCACGCTGCGCTGGCACCCGGCAAGGCCACCCACCAGCGCGGACAACGGCCGCTGTTCCGTCCGCTCAAGCACGACAGCAGCAATAGCAAGAAGCAGCCGGCCACGGCGGCGTCTTCCTCGTCGTTCAAGGCATCGAACCTGCCGGTGTACGGCTACAAGCAGCAGATCCTGGACCTGGTCGAGGCAAACCAGGTCGTGGTCATCTCTGGAGACACGGGGTGCGGCAAGTCGACGCAGATCCCTCAGTTCCTGCTGGACGACGCCATCGCCAAGGGCAGCATCGACAACACGCGCATCATCTGCACGCAGCCGCGGCGGCTGAGCGCCATTTCACTAGCGGAGAGAGTGGCGAAGGAGCGGCCGCATGGCTCGGGCAACACGCAAGAAGTCGGGCACGCCATCCGCTTCGACAGCTCGTTCAGCGCCGACAAGTCCAAGCTCATCTTCTGCACGACCGGCACGCTGCTCAAGTGGCTCAACAACGATCCGCTGGCGCTCGGGTTCTCGCATCTGATCCTGGACGAGGTGCACGAGCGTGACCAGTTCACGGACTTCCTGCTCATTCTTCTCAAGTCGTCCATCCTCAAGCAGCGCAGGGACCTCAAGGTGATCCTCATGAGCGCCACCATCCAGGTGGAAAAGTTCTCGGCGTACTTCCAGCCCGAATACTCGGCGCCGATCCTCGAGATGGTCGGCGGCAGGTGCTTCCCGGTGACGACCCTGTTCCTGGAAGATGTGCTGGCATTGCTCGAAGCGGAACGTACCGCTCCTTTTGAAGGCGGCGCCACTTCTAACCACGGACACGCTGGACTCACTAGCAATGGCGGCACACGTGCTGCTCCCAGTAACAGCGGGTTGTCATGTCCGCTCTGCGGTGGAGGAGGCTTTGCAGATGAGGAAGCGTTCGGCATGCACGTTGCGACGTGCTTTGGTGAGCCTCCAGCTGACCAGCCTTCAGCGATAGAGGAGGAGGTTGCGCCAGTGTATGAAGAAGACGAGAGGCCGGATCCTGCAGACCTGGCCAGCGCCGTGCAGCATACCCTGGGTCGCTTTGACGACGCGCACAAGAGCGGGCTGCTCTCTGCGTACGAGCGGCAAGAGGACGCGCTGTCTCGAGACCAGTCGGTCGACTACGACCTGCTTCTCCAGCTCCTGTACTTGGTCGACCAGCAATTCCCGCTCCACGGAAGTGCGGACAGCCCGACTAGCAAAGGCGCCGTGCTGGTCTTCCTGCCTGGTTGGGAAGAGATTTCGTTCATGGAGCGCGCACTGCTTCGATCGCCGTCGACCTCGTCCAAATACGAGATTGCGCTCCTGCACTCGCGTCTGTCAGCCCAAGAGCAGCGCCGCGCGTTCCTCACGCCCCCGCGAGGCAAGCGCAAACTCATTCTGGCGACCAACATCGCCGAGACGAGTCTGACGATCGAAGACGTCGTCTTTGTTGTGGACTGCGGCAAGTCGAAGCAGGCGCACGCGCTCGCGACGACCTCGAGCTCGTCCTTTGTCATGGGTCTCCAGACCACGTGGGTCGCTCGTGCGAACTGCGTGCAGCGGACTGGCCGCGCCGGTCGTGTCCGCGCCGGCATCTGCTTCCGCCTCTTCTCACGCGCTCGGTACGAGACGGCGATGAAGGAGTTCATGCTGCCGGAACTGCTCACGACTCCGCTAGAAGAGCTCATGCTGCAGATCAAGCTCTTGCAGTTTGAGCGCAAGCTCCACATCCTCGATGCGAAGCAGTTCATCTCCCAGGCCATGGACGCGCCAAGCGAGCTGTCGATCGACGCGGCACTCCAGCGGCTGACGGACATGAACGCGCTCGACCGGCCCGAGGGCGGCCTGACGCTGTTCGGATGGCATTTGGCGCACATTTGCACGGGCGGCGTGCCCGTTCAGATGGGCAAGCTGGTGCTCTGGAGCCACGTGCTCGGGTGCTTCGATGCGGTGCTGCAGACCACGTCGGCACTGAGTGGCTACCGCGACCCGTTCATCAATTTCCTGGGCATGACGGCGGCCGAGCTGCGACAGGTGGAGGCGTCCAAGGAGTCGTTTGTGCGCCACGCGTGCCCGCAGGTGGCGCTGCAGAGCGACCACTTTGCGCTGTGGAAGGCCTTCGAGGCGTACATCAACTTCCCGTCGCGGTCGTTCGCGCAGCGCGACGGCTTCTGTGCCCGCAACATGCTCCACCGCCCGACGCTGGAGCAGCTCAACTCGATCTACCGACAGCTGCAGCAGGACATGGAGTTGCTGGGGATGACGCCGAGCACGCAGCTGAACGCGCCGACCGGACGGGAGCACCCGCTTCATGCTCTGGCGTCGTATCTGATGGCGCTGAGCGCCGGCATGTACCCGAACGTGCTCTTCTCGCGCTCCGCTGTGAGTCGCAACTGGACGTCCAAGGAGAAGGTCAAGGTCAAGATCGACGGGTCGTCCATGGTCGCGTGGCTCAAGACCGGCAAGCCGAGGAAACCGACGCGGAACGGCGCCGCCAGCATGGAGGACGACGAGCCGCTCGAGTGGCTCGTGTACCACGAGATGATGCAGTCGGAGCGCACGCGGCTCGCCAAGTACGCGACCAAGCTGCCGTCGACGCTGCTCCTGATGCTGCTCATGGGGAACCCCGAGTCGGTGCAGTTCGAGGAGACGTCGGGTACGTCCGACGCCGGCGAGCCCGAGCGGCGCTGGCTGCTTGTGCTCGACGACTGGCTTGTGTTCGAGTTCCGGTCCATGGACGCTGGCACGGCGGTGCTGACGATCCGCGACCGCCTCCGCGCCGCCTTCTACCGCCACCTCGACCGCCTGCACGCCGGATCGCAGAAGCGAGGACACCAGGCGGGCCTTGGCCAAGGTGACGAGCTCCTCCGACAGCATGACGCAGAGCTTGTGCAGACGCTCGTGGCGTGGATCGCGGCCGACATCGTCGCGTAGAAGGTCGTCTCCTCGGTCGACTTCAACCAGGTCAAGTTGGTAGGGTTTCATAGTGACATGCCACTATAACGGATTAAATTCTATTATTGACCAATCGACGTTGGGAATCGATCAGCGCGGAAAATTCACACTCAACAGCCCTGTTTGGCGCCATTTTCGAATCCGGGGCGACAAGATGCAAAGTGCGTCTCTTGCCGCGCTTCCTGCAGGCGTCCGACGCGCATGCAGGCCGCCCGGCTGGTGCAGATACGTCGCTAACGTGTGTTTTTTCGTCTGTGTGTCGGTGGTGGCGGCGTTCGCGGTCGCAGACCCTCACGAAGAGAAGCAAAAGGTGCCGAGAGCCGTCATGTTCTTCACCGTTAGATCATCAATTGACGAATGCCATGGCGGGGTGTAGGCGCTGCTACAGCGCATCTCCGGGTCGGTGGTGCGCCTGAACGAGGTGCTCAGGGAGATCAACGCGCAGATTGAGGTGCGTCCGTCGCTTGGATCGACAAACAGTGGCCAGAGTATCATGGCCGCCTGACCATCAAGCTCGTGTGTCCGTCCGTGTCGACCACCGCAGAAGAGCGACGCGTTCCGCGAGGACCTGTCCTTCACATGCCAAGTCTGGAAGGGCTACGAGAACCGCGTGCAGTCGCACTGTGTCATCGCCGCGGCTGAGGCGACCGCGGCGCCATCGAACGCTCGCTAATATACTCACACCACCAAGACCTGCACGTCCGTGTGTGGATTTATTCACTAGCATGGGTCGACTCCCGGCAATGACTAGGCTGCTGGGTCCGTGCCGCCGTCGCGGAAGGCCACGACGAGGTTGACGGCCGAGTAGATGGCGTAGTACCCGATGAGCAGCTTGCCGTACCAGGGCGGGCAGTGGAACGCGTGGTAGCGGAACACGGCGATGGTCGCCGTCAGCGACACGAGCAGGAACGCCAGCGAGATGTACGCGTGCTCGTCGAGACCGATCTCGAGCACGTGGCCGTGGAGGAAGGCGGCGACCATGGGGATGCCGAGGCCCAGCAGGATGTTGAACACGAGGCCGCCGAAGCAGCCGGCGATCGCCATCTGCGCGAAGCCCGCTCGCGCGACCGACACGTCCGTGATGAGGTCGCCGACCGAGTTGCCCCACGCCAGCACCGTCAGGCTCAACAGGCTATTGCCGGCGTGGCTGATGATGCCGGCGGCCACCAGCAGCGCCATGAGCTCGTTCGCGACCGCGTAGATCCAGCACACGCACGACACGAACGCCAGCAGCAGGAAGAACGAGCAGTACAGGAACGACGTGGGCGGGTGGGACCGGTGCGTCGTGAAGGACACGACCAGTCCGACCAGCAGGCCGCCGGCGACGACGAGCTGCCAGATCGGCACCTCGCGGTGGAGGAAGCCGACGTGGAGGTGGTCGCGCACGTGTCCGGTAACGAGCAGGACGAGCAGCGGGACGGTCACGGGGGACATGGACGCCAGCGACCGCCGCCACGCGTCCGCGTCGAGCAGCGGGACGCTCACGTCGCGGACGAGCACGAGCGCGGCTTCTGGGACGGACAGCAGCTTGACCAACACCGGCGAGTTGCTCGCCCACACGTTCCGAATACGGCGCTTCGTGGCCCACCGCCAGCGCAGGTGGCGCCAGTACGCCGCCGCCAACAAGCCGCCGCCGGTCGTGAACCCGAGCCAGTGCGGCGCCGCTACCTCGTCCATCGCCCGCCCGTCCTCCTCCCGGTCGCCGTCCGCAATCAGCGGCGAGGAGAGTTCCTCGGCAACCTCGCCGCCCTCGAAGTGGTTTTCGTAAAGCGCCGAGAAGAAGCGCGGTGCCGCCGACAAGCCCTCTCCGCCCTTCTTTTCGCCGTCCGAGTCGTCCGTGGCGTCCTCGCGAGTGACGAGTGCGTACGCGTGCTGCTTTCCTCTTGACTTGGTGGGCGACAGCGCGTGCCAGAAGGCGGCCAGCGCCTTGGTCGTGCCGCGTTGAGGCGCCTCCTCCTCGCCGTCGTCCTGCACCGCGTGGCGCGCGGCGCGCAGCCGCGAGAGGCAGGGCGGGAGCACGACCGAGGCGACGTAGACGGCGTAGAGCGCGGGCAGCAGCAGCGCACTGGCGGCACCCGGGCGGCGGCTGCTGCCGACCGCGGCGAGCAGCAGCAGCACGGCGAGCAGCGCGCCGGCGTCGCGCGAGAAGGACCAGCGCTGCAGCCGCACGTCGCTGGCGAGCGCGACGCAGCCGACGACGACGGTCGAGACGAACATGGCGCCGCCCAGCAGCTCGTTGACGCCCGCGGCGTTGACGCCCGAGGCGTAGGCCGCGAGCGACGAGAAGACGTCAGGTGCGCCGTTGCCGAACGCCAGGAACGTCACGCCCGCCACGTCCAGCGGTACGCGCAGCTTGTCGCTCAGGCTCGCCAGCGTCGGCGAGAAGTACCCGTCCGCCGTGCTGCCCACTGGCCTCCCACATACATACATACATACATACATACATACAGAGAGAGAGAGAGAGAGCCTGGTGAGCAGGAGAACCTCCATCATGAGAGAGACCAGGAGAAGGAGGCGAGACGTACGGAAGTAGAAGAGCGCGATGAGCCAGGCGAGCAGCAGGAAGCCGGAGAGCAGCGGCAGACCCGCCAGCACGCAGTAGTGCACGTGCAGGTAGTCGATGCCCAGCGGCCCGAGCGTCACGTTGGCGTCGAACGGCGTCGACGCGCAGCCCGGAGGAAGCTCCATGGCGATGCCTTGCTCCGATCCTTCTTCGTCGTGACTGCAAGTGGAATTTGAGAGGAAGAAGGGTATTTGAACACGTAACGGGTGTGGGTCGCACTCAAAGTGCAGCATGGCGGGGTGTTACGAACGGGAGTCCGGACAGCACAAGCGAGGCGTGCTCAAGTCAAGGCAGGTTCGTGTCTACTACGCTGTATAATACAGTTTAGAAACACTTCAACGTGGTCAAGTTGGCAGTCCCGGTTCACCAGTGGCGCTGGTACGAGGGCGGCGGGTCCCAGGACGAGTTCCCGAGCGACGACACATAGTATACGCGCTGGTTGTCGGCGTCGAAGCACTCGGCCCAGACTTCGTCCACGATCGGCACCACCTTGGTGTACTCGCTCGGCACGGGCTTGTTCGCACCGCTGTCCTCGGCCGCGAACACCTTCTTGGCGACGGTTGTCGCGTCCCTGGCTGCCTTGTCGTCGCTTTGCCGCTTCGAGAGGTGGCTGGCTGCACGCTCCAGTCTCTCCCATCGCCCACGGAACTCCTGCCGCACGTCGCCTTCCGCGCTGTCCAGCCTCTTCTGCAGGTAGTCGCCGACTACCGCGCCTGCTCCCTGTCGATCCCAACAGGTTAACGCCTTTGGACGGCAGGAGACACGTATTAAGCGTAAGGGCAGACACGTACGTGCGTGCCGGTCTGCTGGAGCAGCGTCTTGGCAGAGATGCCCTTGACCATTGACCGGATGGCTGTGTGTCGCCTCTCGATCGCCGCGCGCTCTTCATCACCCCACTTGGCCTCGAGCGCCGCGTGGGCTGCGTCCAGCTCTGCTCCAAGAGGGTAGAGGGCAAACGATTCAACACTCGACACCTTACTGCATCGATTGCGCTCATCGCCGTACTCTTGGCACTCACGGCCGTGCTGTGCCGCAGTCGGGTGAGCAACTCCACGGCGTCCGGCGCCGTCGATTTGCTGCGCTTCTGTTCCTCCAAGCGCTCGTCCTCGAGTGCCTTTTGGCAGAACGCAGACAAGTAGTCGTCGACGACAGGGTCTTGCTGCTGAGCCTCGATCCACTCGTCGAGGGCCTTCAGCTCCTGCGCGTGCTGCCGCAGCGCGAGGCGCGCCGAGGCCGTCGGATGGTCCGCAGCTTTCGCCGCCTCGGCCGTTTGCTGCTGCGCTTGGATTGACTCGGACCTTGAGGTCGCGTCCGGTGGCTTTCCAGCAGCCTTACTCCTGTTCAGACTCTTGTCAAAGACGGCAAAGACGTCGTCCATCGACCCGAGAACTGCTGGCCGCTTCTTCGCCTCCTTGGACCAGAACGCCTTCCCGAAGCACTGCAATTGCGACACCAGTCAGCATCAGCACCACTATTTTAGAGCGTCAACTTCGGAAGCTTTCATCGATCCAACCTTCTCTTGCGCTCGGGATTGGAGCGCGAACACTGGCGCCAGCAGATCGCGATTGGAGGTGCACAGCGAGAGGAATTCGTCTGTCGTTGCGACAACGAGTCAGCAATCGGCTGGACAACTTCGCTGTTCCCCTTCATCGTTGACTCACCTTTCGAGATGAGTTTGTCGTGGTCTGCGTCGGCCGCCTCCAGCATCGCAGTGATCTTGGGCGAGATCGTTTCTGTCTGGTAGATGAACCGGAGTAAGCTTTCGACCTCGGCCGTGTCCAGCACACCGTTCCCGTCGTCGTCTACCCAGAGAAATCGCTCACAGTTAGCTACTTCGAGGTCACAGGTGACGATTTATCGCCTGACGGACACCACTCACCATAGATGTGAAATACATGAGCGATCAGATCGCTCTGGCTCATCGTACAAAAGCTCCACATGTTGAGCATGAAGTCTGCACACCACCATTGTTAGCGGCTATCGCGAAGAGCATATACTTCAAGAGGAGGCGGTCAATCATGAAGACCAGCTCTGTACCTTCGAAGCGCATATCCCGCTCCACTCGTTGCCTTCCTGCGCATCAACGACGGGGCATGAGCCCAAAGATCGCCAGGTGTGCGACTCCGTCTCCTTACCGAGGTTGCTGAAGACCTGCTCCGCGAACGGCGTGCGATGCAACCCAAGGTGCTTGAGGAGCTCATCCAGGGCAATCGAATCGCTCCCGCTGGTGAATCACAAGGTTCTCCATGAGTTCGTACGGTCTGGACAAGAAGAGTGAGCGGCACTGATGTCGTACTCGGCGTCGATGGCGGCAAAGAGACGGTAAAAGCGCAGTCCTGCGTCTCCCCTGTCGACTGAGGTCTCAAGCAGGCCAGCGCCAATTAGAACGAGCTCTGAGCCGCGGAGGTGCGCGAGCCTTACTATGAAGGGTCTCCATCGCGGCGGCAACACGTGGGTCCTGCAAGTGCGGCGCGTACTTGTCACGCACTCTTGCGTCCTCCTTGCTGCCTCCACATCCCATCAGGCCGCCTCCAAAGCGCTCGCTGGTGTTCCAACCGGCTCGCTCTCTTCCCTGCTTCGAGCACACCCACGGCGCTGTCCTTCCACTTGACAGCAGCGAACAGCCAGCCAGCATGCAAGTCGTGGCTATTTCAAGCCGAGCGCCACGCACGTGGCTTCCCACCTGGCTTGTCTGGAGGCAAGGCGTTCGTTTCCTTATCGAGCTATAAATGTCAATGATACAGACCACCAGGATTGGTGAGCATTGCGTCGGTGGAGGACCCACTTGCCGTATTCCCCGCGTCTCTGACGCCTGTCAGCACTCCGAGAGGGCGAGAGCATGGCTGCGACCCCACCGCCGCCGCAGCGCTCGCTGCTGGTCGGTGTACCCGCGATGGACGGCCAGTTCCCGTCCAACGCGGTCAAGACGGCCGTGTACACGGCGTACAACTTCCTGCCCAAGAACCTCTTCAAGCAGTTCACGCGCTTCTCCAACCTGTACTTCCTCTTCATCACGGTGCTCCAGCTGCTGCCGGATGTCACGTCCTCCAACGGCGTGCCCACGATGGTGCTGCCGCTCGCTTTCATCATGTTCGTGAGCGGCGTCCGCGACGCCATGGAGGATGTCGAGCGCCACCGTGCCGACAGGCTGCAGAACGACGCGCCAGTGCACAAGCTGCACTTCCCGGCTCCACCGCCGTCCTCTGCACAAGCGCTCTCCTTCTCGGCCGACGTGTGCGCGAGCCTGCGCGTTGGCGAGCTTGTGCGTGTGACCCAGAACGAGGAAATCCCGGCCGACATGGTGCCAATCGCGTCCAGCGCGGCGGGAAGCGGCCAGTGCTTCGTCATGACGGCTAACCTCGACGGAGAGTCCTCTCTCAAGCCGCGCTACGTGCCCGCTGCACTGTGCAGCGAGCCGTACACGGCATGCTTCTCTTCGGACGGACAGAACGCCAAGGCCGCGGCGCTCGTGCACCTGCCAGCCACCCGCGTCGTGTGCGAGCCGCCAAGCGGGCGAATCGACAGGTTCCGGGGCGAGATCGCATTCCCGGACGATAGCTCGGCCATGCTCGACATCTCCAACGTGCTGTTCCGCGGCACACACCTCAAGGACACGGCCTGGGTCATCGGTGTCGTCGTGTACACCGGCAGCGACACGCGCGTGCAGCAGAACGCATCCGAGACGCCTCTCAAGCGCAGCTGGCTGTACGCCTTCATCAACCGCGTGACGCTGTACATCGTACTCGTGCAGGTCGTGATCCTCGTGGTCGCCGTGCTCGTCCAGAAGAGCCTCGTGAGCACCGCCAGCGTGCAGAACAACCCGTTCATCCCGGAAGACACCAAGAACGCGGACGCGCTCGACTACATCTGGCTGTTCCTTGCCTACATGCTGCTCTTCTCCAACTTCGTGCCCATTTCGCTGCAGGTCACGGTCGACTTCACTCGATACTTCCAAGCGCGCGTGATCGCTCTCGACTGCGAGACGCTGCCGTACGCGCCTGGGCGGCTAGTGAGCGCGTCTGCCGTGCTCGTGGACACGGCCGGCAGCAACAGCAAGCGGCTCGCCGTGCACGTCCAGTCCTCCGAGCTCAACGAGGAGCTGGGGCTCGTCCAGCACGTCTTCTCCGACAAGACGGGCACGCTCACGTGCAACAAGATGGAGTTCTGCTCGTGCCACGTCGATGGCCGCACCTATGACTACGAAGAGGACGGCTCGCTACACGCTATCGACGTGGCGCAGTCCCCAGCTCCCAGCAAGGGCTCGCGACCCAGCGTCTTGAACGCCAACCCAGCCAAGAACGCGCAGGTGCACAAGTTCCTGCTCAACCTGGCTGTCAACAACTACATCTTCCCGAGCATCGTCGCCGTCGGTGGCGAGGGAGCAAGCATGAGCAAGACCGAGTACTCTGGTCCGTCTCCGGACGAGCGCGCACTCGTCCTCGCCGCCGCGCGTGCCGGCGTCGCGCTGCGGTACCGCGACAGCACGCGCGTCGTGGTGCGCGTCCAGGGCGAGGACGTGGCCATGGACGTGCTGCATGTGTTCGAGTTCTCGAGCGAGCGCAAGAAGAGCTCCATCCTGGTGCGCGACCCCATGGGGCGGCTGCTGCTGCTCGTCAAAGGCGCCGACTCGGTCGTGCTGGACGCGCTCAACGCCGCCAGCAACAGTCCGAGCCGCATCCTCATGGCCCGCGAGCAGATGAAGGTGTACTCATCCAACGGGCTGCGCGTGCTGTGCATTGCCGAGCGCGAGGTCGGCTTCGACGAGTACCGAGCGTGGCTCACGCGGTACAACGGGCTCAGTGCGAAGCTCAAGGACCCAACTAGCAGCAGTCACGTCGAGGACACGGAGCACGCCATGGACGTGCTGGTAGCCGAGCTCGAGAGTCAGCTCACACTCGTTGGCGTGTCGGCCATCGAGGACAAGATCCAGGATGGCGCACCCGAGACGCTGCAGAAGCTGCGAGAGGCCGGCGTCAAGGTCTGGATGCTCACGGGCGACCGGCCCGACACGGCGACCAACGTGGCGCACTCGGTGCGTCTCGTGACGAGCGAGATGAAGTTCATCCGCCTGTGCGACGCCAAGGCATTGAGCGACGGTCGAGAGGCCGCGGAGACACACCTGGTGCGCGAGATCCGAGACGCAGCCGACTATCAGCACGCTCAGGAAGCCAAACACGCACCGGTTTCGCTCGGACTGTTGCTGGACGACCATGTCGTCGACGCCATCTTCCAGTTCGGCCTCGAGCGCGAGTTGCTCGAGTTGTGTCTGCTCTGCGAGTCGGTGCTGTGTGCCCGCGTGAGCCCCAAGCAGAAGGAGCTGATCGTCCAGATGGTGCGGAGGCTGCGGCCGCACCAGGTGACGCTGGCAATCGGCGACGGCGCCAACGACGTGCCCATGATCCAGCGCGCACACATTGGTGTGGGCATCGCGGGCGAGGAAGGCCACCAGGCCGCCGACGCGAGCGACTACTCGCTCCCGAGCTTCCAGTACCTGCAGCGGCTCGTGCTCGTGCACGGGCGTGCCATGAACCGGCGCATTGCCGTGCTGACGCTCTACATCTTCTACAAGAACGTGCTGCTCGTGCTGCCGCAGTTCTTCTTCGGTGCTTACTGCCTCTACTCGGGCCAGAGCACCTACTTCGACACGCTGCTGCAGCTCTTCAACATCTGCTTCACGGCCCTCCCCGTCCTCTACTTCGCCGTCACGGACGAGGACATCTCGCCCACTACCGTGCTCTCCAAGCCGCGGCTGTATGCGGATGGGTACCGCCACGAGTTCCTCAACCTTCGACTCTTTGCCGCCTGGATGCTCGAGGCGGTCATCGCGTCCGTGCTCATCGTCATCATCCCGGCGGAGCTGCTGCCGCTCGCGCCGTGGTCCGGACAGGGCAAAGACAACGATCTCTGGGCCATGGGCACGGCGCAGAACTTCATGGTCGTCTTCCTGGCCAACGTGCGACTGCTGCTCGAGGTCTCGAGCGGTATGAAGCGCATGGCGCAGCTCGCGGTAGCCTCGGTGCTGTGCTGGTGGCTCGTCACCTTCGTGCTCTCGTCCGCCGTCGCCTTCGGCCGCGAATTCTACGGCATCCTGCGCGTCGGAGAGATCTCCACCCTGGTGCTTCTGACCATATTCTGCTCGGTCGCATCGCTCTCCTTGGCCTTCGCCGGCCGTGTCTGGCGCGTGCTGTTCGCGCCGCTACCACGCACCATCAGCCGCGAGCTCGACTTCATGAGCGGCTTTCGAGCTGCGCGCAATGTCGACGCCATCTTCCCCATCGACCGGGACGAAGACGCCGCGCATGCCGTTCATGAGCCCACAGGGCCGCTTTAACTTCACAGATCACCAAGCAAGCCCTGCTGCTTGAGACACATTCCAATGGTGTTGACATCCTTCCGATCCATCAACTGATTGACAATGATGAGATTTGGCCCAGCAAAGCTATAAATGCCCAGCATTGGTCCCACGAAACGACTCCCGCGGCGGAGGTGACGACTTTAGCCTTGCCGAATGAGACGCCATGACGAGGAGCAGAGTCCAGTAAGACAACCGACGCGCCAGCGCGAACAGCGCGGCGACTCGGTGGCTCACCCGATGGACCAAAAGGTGGCACCAGAAGATGGCAATGGCGATGCTGCCGCTCCAGTGGGTCTTCTTGCGTCCGCTCCATCGACTCGGCTGCTTCCGCCGCTCTCTCGCGAACTGATCGACCAGCTCAAGACGCCCAAGCGCTCGCAGGTGCTGCCAGCACCATCCTCCAGCAGTGAGCACTCAGCCAAGAGCGAGCGAACGCGCTCGAATCACTCGAGGACTCGAGGACCGCCCGCCACGAGGTTCGTTGCGGTAACCAAGCCGCTGTCGAGCCCAGTGCCGTCAGACCCGCCTCCAGTGGTGAAGCAACCGACGTTTCGCCGCATGTCAGCGGGAGCAGAGAGCCCCGCAACACAATCTCCAAACGCGTCGAACTGGCGGACGCGGAGGCGCCGAGCATCCATCTCCGGGCCAGCTTCGCCCCCAAGCGGACTACCGCTGCCTCGCTCTCGCACGCAGCGCCTGGGCGACGGATCGATCCGCATCATTCGCCGCCTCAGCTCCATCGGGCGCGCCTCGTCGATGCCGACGTCCACGACAGCCACCTTGCACGAGCATCACCTCGCCAAAACCAATAACCAACCGCGATCAGCGGTGTTCCTGCTAGCCGAAGAGCAGAGCACGAGGTCACGACTGGTGCTCCGGACCGCGCAGATATACTCTCGCTGGAGGCGGCAGCTCGCCAAGCTGCCGATGCCGCTGTTCGACCCGCGCAGCAACGGGAAACTCACGTGGGACACACTCATCATGATCATGGTGCTGTACAGCGCCATCCTGGTGCCGGTCCAGGTTGGTTTCCCGGGGCTCGAGTTCAGCGCCATGTGGTCGAACCTCAACACGGCGTCCGACGTGCTCTTCTGGATGGACGTGCTGCAGAACTTCTTCGTCGGCTACTACGAGTTCGACGACGAGGAAATGGTGCGCGACCGAGCGCGGATCGCGCGGCGGTACCTCTCGTCGTGGTTCCTGCCGGACGTGATCGGCATTCTGCCCATTGAGCTGATGGCGGGGCCGGAAGGCAGCAGCAGCTCCATCAATTCGCTCAAGCTCACGCGCATCGTGCGGCTGTTCCGCGTCACCAAGCTCGCGCGGCTCATCAAACTGCGCCAGTTCGCCATGAAGGTCGAGGACACGCTGGACCTAGACGCCGTCCTGACGCGCATGACGCGGCTCATTGGCAACGTGCTGCTCGTGACGCACATCTTGTCGTGTCTGTGGCATCTCGTCGGCCTTGCAGGCGGCGATAGTGACGGCAACACGTGGATCACAGTCTCGAACCTCGAGCACGAGTCGGCCGGTATCCGGTACTTGTACTCGTTCTACTGGGTGGTCACAACGCTCGCGGGCGTCGGCTTCGGCGACATCCATGCGACCAACACGAACGAGAGGATGTTCAGCATCGTGACCGAGGTCATCGGCGCCTGCGGCTTCGGCTACCTGATCGGTAACATCACCAAGATCCTGCAGAACTGGAACCGAGAGAAGTCGACGCGCGCGCGAAAGCTCAGCATGGTACAGTCGTTCGTGCAGAAGAAGGCGATCCCCAAGAGCCTCAAGACGCGGCTGCTGCGCTACTTCCGGCACTATATCGCCAAGACGAGCGCGTTCGACGAGCGCGAGCTGCTGTGCGAGTTCTCGCTGTCTCTGCGCGGCGATATCCTGCACGAGACGTACAAGAATACGTTCTTCCTCATCCCGGCGTTCCAGAGCCTGAGCCCGCAGTTCGTCATGGACATGGCCATGTTCATCAAGCCGCTGATCGCCGTCAAGGGCGACGTGCTCGCCAAGGAAGGCTCGGTCGGCACGGAGATGTTCATCCTCAACTCGGGCGTCGTCGAAGTCAAGCGCACGCCGCCCGTGGTCGAGTGGATCGTCGTCCTCGAGATCCTGACGGAGCACGGCATCTTCGGCGAGTCCTCGCTGCTCAACTACACGCTGCACCAGAACACGTACACGGCCAAGGCCAACTGCGACCTTTACACACTGCCGAAGGAGGACTTCGACAGGCTGATCGAGGAGTTCCCGGACGCCGAACAAACGCTCCTGGCGTACCACCAAGAGCGCAGCGAGCTGTACGACCACGTGTTCGACCAGACCATCGCGCGCTACCGCGTGTACGTCAAGTCCAAGACGAACGACCCCGTGTCCGCCATGGTGGGCATCGAGAACATCTACCCGACGCTGACGGTGCTGCTGGACGGCGTGCTGCGCTCTTACCGGTCCGTGCCGATCCACATCCTGCGCGCGGTGGCGCTCGACTTGTCCATGGGCGTGTCCGTGTTCAACTCGGTGACGGAGAAGAAGCGGATGATGGAGCTGCTGTCGTCCGGGTCGGAGAAGACCACGCTGGAGAAGGTGGCGCGGCAGCTCATGCAGCCCATCAGCCCGTTCAGCACGTACAAGCTCGCGTGGGACACGCTCAACGGCGCGCTGCTGCTGTTCGTGGTGGTTACAATCCCGTTCGAGATCGCCTTCTTCGACGAGGACGTCGAGGTGAACTTCGCGTTCGAGATCTTCCTCGCCGTCATCTTCGCGATCGACATCGTCGTGAGCTTCCGCACGGCCTTGATCGACAAGACGGGTCACATCGTCATCTCGGACCGCACGAGCTGGCGTGAATACCTGCGTGTCTGGTTCTGGATCGACCTGCTGTCCGTGCTGCCCTGGACGACGGAGCACGCGCTGCGCGAGGTGGACGACAGGAACAGCTCGCTGCTGCCGCTGACGATCACCATCCGCATGCTCAAGCTGTCGCGAGTCATCAAGCTCGTGCGGACGCTCACGCGCGCCGAGAACATGGTGGCCGTGTCCACTCGCCACACGACCATGCGCGTGCTGCGGCTCATCTTCAAGGTCATCTTCATCGCGCACCTCATGACGTGCGGCCTCATGATCGTGTCCAAGGCCACGACCGGCCTGAGCAGCCCCGCAAGGGACGGCGCACCGTCCAGCATTATTGTGACGCTGCCCGCATCGTACGACAAGTACGAGCAGTACATCCTGTTCCTCTACTGGGCCATCACGACCATGACGACGGTCGGGTACGGCGACAACCCGCCGGAGAATCCGGCCGAGGTCGCGTACGTCGCCTTGGGCGTGGTCATCGGCGCCTCCACCTTCACATACGTCGTGGGAACGCTGTCGACTCTAGTGGACGAGTTCCACCGGTCCTCTGACACGAACCGCGAGCGCATGGACCACCTCAAGGCGTATTTGAAGGAACGCATGATCTCCAAGCCGCTGAGTGTGCGCCTGCGCCGGTACTACCAGTACTACCTCATGCAGCGGGACGATGAGAACGAGGACGTGATCCTGTCGTCGCTGTCGGACAACCTGCGCAGCCAGCTCGTGCTGCACCTGAACCGCGACGTGGTGAGCAAGATCAGCTTCTTTGCGACGCAGGATGACGCGTGCGTGAGCTATCTCATGAGCATCCTGGACCCGGAGTTCTGCACGCCGGGCGAGTTCGTCTTCAAGGAGGGACAGGTGGGGCGACACATGTACTTCCTCGTCAAGGGCGTCGCCGAGGTCCTGTTCCACGCCGGCACGAGTCGAGAGACGATCGTGGCAACCCTGAGCGAGGGCAGCTACTTCGGCGAGATCGCCATGCTCACGCGGTCCAAGCGCGCGGCCAGCATCCGCGCCAAGACGTACATCAGCCTCTTCGTGCTCAGCCGCACGGGTCTGGACCGCATCTCGCTGCACTACCCGGAGATGGCGAGCAACATCCTGCTCGAGTTCCGCAAGAAGATCACCAACATCAAGAAGACGTCCGTCACGCAGCTCGGGTCGCTCATCTCGGAAGACCTCAAGCAGGCGCGCGTGCGCAGCGGACTGGTCAATGGCGGCAGCCTCAACGAGCTCCACGAGACGCTCGCCGAGCTCGAGATCATCGTGGGCCGCATCGTGCAGATCTACGGTGGTGGCGACAAGGGCAAGCGCAAGGCACTCGCGTGCGTCATGCAGCACCTGCACAAGTACGAGTTCTCGCTCGACGACTTCTTGCTCGCGGCGGAGGAGCTGTCCGTGCTCCGCGAGTCGTCCAGCTCGTCCGTGCAGTCCATATCGCGCGGTAACTACAGCGGCACGGTGCTCAACCGCCTGCAGATTCAGATGCGCCGTCGCTCGTCCTTCTCCTAGAGATAGCGGCGGCCATGCGTGGGGATGTAGCAAACGATGCGATAGCGATGGCTGGCAAAGGCACCAGCTTAGGTTAGTTGATGTAACGAGACGACCGTGGTGGAGTTTGGCAGAACGTTGTCTTTGCCCAATTGATGACAATGAACTCCTATCCGGCGTCACACTGCCTCTTTGAGCCAGTGGTAGACGGAGTTGGAGCCGTCGCTGAGGTTGTCAGGCTCTGCATTCTCCATATCCGAGTGATCGCTTGCGTCCAAGCCGCTGTTGCGCCGACTGCGAGTGTTGATGGAGGCGGAAGAGCGGCGACGCAGGTCGTTCGCTTCCTTCGTGAAGCTGTGAAGAGACAGCAAAGCGTTAATGTACATCATCAGTATTAAGACTGCTGGATTCTTCAGAGACCCGGCACTTACTTGTCGAAATTCCACTCGAACTTGGACGCTGGTCCTGCGAACCACCAGATCGGCTGCGTTAGTTCTGGATGCACAATGGCAGCATCACTTCAAAACACTCACGGTCAAGCTCTTCTTCGTCGTCGTTGTCGCTCCATTCGTGGCGCACCGTCTTCGTATGCACCGGACCAAAGTCTCCAAGCCACCCGTTGAAGCCTGATCGCATCAGATCGACACGTTAGACGCCATGATGCCAGCTGTGACAATGGAGAAGGCTCACCTCGCTTCGGTCGATCCACTGGCTGCCGCTGCTTGGGAACCTTGCACCCCACGAACGAGTCGTCCAGTGGCGCAGCGCCATATAGCTCTTCCTGGACCGGGTCGTTCCTTTTGCTGTTCATCAACCGACGGAATAGTATCAAGCTCTTCAAGCAGTCCAGGTGGCAACAGTGAACGTACCCAATGGTTTGCGAGACATTCACCGATGCGAGCCCGCCGTCTTTGCCGAAAGTGCCCATGAGAGGACTTCGGACAAAGTTGTCCACGATCTCCAGCGCTGCGACGCCTGATTACACGCAGCGAAAGATAACTATCAGTCAAACGAACGTCAGAGAAACATGCAATCATGTCGGGTATACCTTGAGGGATGTCGTCGAGCGGCGCCTTCTTCCTGAACATGGCGCGCTCGCGAGCGTCCTCCAAGTGCCTCTGCGCCTCGTACTCGGCTAGCCGCGCGCGTGCGAGGCCCTCTTTCATGAGCTGCGTCTGCGTCTTCTTGACCCGTAGCACCTTCTCCCGTCGCGTGCTCAGCTCTGGCTGGATCTTGGACCGGACGTGCTGCAGAGTCTTGGGGAGTTGTCTCGCTTGATCTCTCTGGACCGCTTTGGCCGGCCTCGCGCTGGCGAGACGACGCCTGGCAACCTCAGCAGGATCGATCGCTTCCGCATCTCGACGTCGATGTTGGCTGCGGTTGATCGACACTGATGCTGAAGCCATGGGCCGTGAAGGCGCAGCGTTCGACTTCCTCCTGGACTGGTTCCGATCGCCGATCTCGACCTGCAGATCCTCTTCCGAGTCGTCGTCGAGTGACGGCGCGCTCTTGTGCTGGAACTGGCTGACGCACGCCACGACGTAGGCGTTCAGGAACTCGCCGAAGGAAGTGACGGGCAGCTCGACGGCTTGGAACGCCGACGGCTTCTTCCGCTGGTCGACGCGGACGTACAGCTCGTCGAGAGCGTCCCGCGTCGTGATCTCCGAGCCCTTCCGCCCGGTGAAGACGGCCCACGCCGAGTCCACAAAGCTCTTGCCCAGCAGCCGCGAGTGGAAGTCCACGTCGTCTTCCGTCTTCTGCGGCTCGCGCGCCGGCTCAAGCAGTGCCGCGACCGACTCTGGCAATGCACCGACCGCTTGCACCTCGCTAGCGGAATCGCCCAGTCCGTTCGTCGGTAGATGCGACGCGAACTCGTCGTCCACCGCCTTGGCTGCACCGTCCCGCCACGCATGGGGCGGCTTGGCTCGCAGTCGCCGCTGCGCCGCGCCGTCACTCTCAGCGTTCGCCGAGGACTCTGGCGGTGGAGGAGCTGCCTTGCGGCCGGCGCGGATGCCTCCCCTGCTCACGTAGTAGTCTCGCTTGCGCACCTCGTCATAGCCTGGGCGCAAGTGAACGTGGTTAGACGCTTGGGTACGGATGGAGAATGGAGCAGGGGCAGGAGCAGGAGCGCACGCGTGACGGCCTTGAGCTCCGCGAAGGTGATGCCCTTGAGCGAGAAGTTCTGCGCCAGGCAGAAGACGCCGTAGCACAGTGCGACCTCCAGCACCTCCTGGTACCGCTGCCGCTCGCCCTCGAAGTTGCGTAGGAACGTCTCGACGGCGCGGGAGCCCCCAGGCCGAGCCATGACCGCTCGTCTGCCGCTCGTCCTTGCTTGTCGGCTGGGCTTCTTCCCGGCTTTGGCGCTTTCGCCTTTGAATGCAGGCGGGAGAGGTGACACTAAAGTGAAACAATTTGGTATTTGAATGATGCCATTGATTCGGGGTAAAAGTAAAAAGCGAAGGTCACTATTTCGGGATACGATGGAACGGACGTCTATTTAGATGGCTACAGTTTGGCAACTTGTTGCGGGCGGAAGGACATCAGTCGAAGATGGTCACGTCGTCGGGCGGCACGATGGCGCTCAACGGCGGCGTCTCGATGGACATGGGCGCCTGGACAGGTGCCTGTAGCAGCTTGAGGATGAGCTCGAGCTGCGCGTCCTGGCGGTCCAGTCGCTCCTGCAGCAGCAACTGATGGCACGGCAGCACAGCGTCAGCAATCAAAGAGACCTCCAGTAGCAGTGCGCAACACACCTGCATATCGGCGAGCTGCTCGATACGCTCCTGCAATTGGCTCGTGGGTGGCATGGAGAACGACTGTTGGTGCTGGAAGGAGAAGGACGGCCGGCTGAGACGCCGCGCCGACGTGAACGTGCGCGAGATCGGCGACGTCGTGGGAGCCGACATGGGCGAGTCGTAGCGTGCGCCGCCACCTGCAGAGATCCATCAGCACCAAGAGCAAACGCGTCGTAGTGGTTCAATACCCACCGTTGTAATAGAGAGTGCTCGCACTGAAGCTGCGGCTCTCGCGGTTGTACGACAGGCGTAGCGCGTCCTCGAGTGCCTTCTTCTCCTCTTGCTCGCGCTTGAGCATGACTTCGACGAAGCCACTGCTGAGCACGGCGCCCGGGATCGTGAACAGGATGATGCCCCAGAGTGCGAGCAGCGACGAGAACATGCGTCCAACCGGCGTGATGGGCACAATATCGCCGTATCCGAGCGACGTGATGGTCTCCACCGCCCACCAGGCAGAAACGCCTATGCTGGAGAACACCTTCGGCTGTGCTGGGTTCTCCAGGAAGAAGCTGAACGTCAATCACGCCTTGCATGAGTCAGATCATGGCTTCTAGTACCTGTGAGCGACTGGGGTTGACGTACATGGTGGTGGAAGAAGTGAGCACGAGCATGGCGGTCAAGTACGTCACGACGCCGAGCTCCTGCTTCTTGAGCGCAAAGATCTCCCTCAGGTTTTTCATGGCCTGGTAGGAGCGCTCGAGCCGCAGGAACGACATGATGCGCAGCAGCCGCAGGCCACGCAGGGTGATGATCCCGCGCGAGACTCCCGCAGGGTTTTGTCTTGTATGGAGGCAGCATCATCACAGGTCACGTTAGCAAGCCTACGAAGGTCAGCACCTCGGTGGCGGCGCACGCACTCGCTCTTGGCGAAGATCTCGAGGTAGAACGGAATGAGCACGGCGAGGTCGATCAGCGACATCGGGCGCGTCATCCATATGAGTCTGTCGGCGACCACTTGTCAGCAAGGAGGCAACCCATCGACATCTCGCGCTGCAGCAAATGGTCGCACGCACCGTCCGAGCACGGGGTGCGGGTACCGGTCGTCCTCGACGCACGCCCATAGCCGCAGCAGGTACTCGACCGTGAAGATGGCCGTCGATGCGTATAGGAAGAGGTCGTACCAGCTCGACTTTGGGCCGACTGCGGTCCTCACGAACGTACAACCGTCAACCTCCACCTCTATCAAGCTACGCGCACGAGGACCTACGCACCAAGCGAGTCGGCGGCGGGGGTGCCAGCCACGACGCTCGAGTACCACATGGCGAGCGCGACGTTGAGCGAGATGAGCAGCAGGATGCCGACCTCGAACGCGTACGACCAGCGCAGCAGGCCGGTGCGGTGGCGGATGGACGCGCGGTAATGCAGCAGGGTCCACACGTCCTGCCGCACGGTCGTCCTGGCTCTGCGGCGCTGCTGCGGCCGCCGGTGCCGCGGCTTGATCTTCGGCTTGGCCGCCGCGCTGCCGTAGCCGTCCCGATCGCTCGCCACGTTGACGGCGTCCACCGCGAGCTCCATGCTGGCCCACTCGTCGATGTCGGGCAGCAGAACCGCGCGCTCGCCCGTGCGCGCCGCCATCGCGCTCCGTTCCGCTTTTGTGCCAGTGTGAGAATGTCCGAGCGCTGCAGGGAGCAGCGAGCAGGAAGCAGCAGGAAGCAGCGAGTAGAAAGCAGCGAGCAGGAGGCAGGAAGCAGGTCGCGGCTCCAGAAATGATGGCCGGTCGAAATGATCTGACAAAAATTCGACCTGAGCTGAGGCAGAGACACCAGAAAACCTGTCATAATACATTCGATGAACCCTACCCTCTGGTAATGCGCACTTCAATTGGCAGAAATGTGGACTTTTTTTCCTGCAGGAGTCACTTTGAACTGCAGGCGCAGGTGCAGAACACACATATCTCATATTTTGTAAGTAGCACATCCTGCACAGCCACCAGAACCCATTTACGCAGACCGACAAAGCAGATTATCGAGTTATGAAGGTCCGCCAAGCGAGAGAGAGGAGCGCGCCACCGGCGCCGGCGGACGTTGAGGCCTCCCCCATACATTTGCGCAGTCAATTCCCCAACCAACACCCACCGAGCGCGCCGAGTTTCCCGGCCGGCGGGTGCGGTGCGTGCGTTGCGGCGACTGCGCGCGCGGGACTCAGGCCGCGAGACGGCGCTCTGTGCTGTACCGGAGGCTTCGGCTGGGCGGTGCGTGGCCTCGGTGCGTGGCCTCGGGCGTGTATATAGGCGAACGGAGCGGCCATGGAGAGCGGCGGCGCGACGTCATCATACCACGCGGGCGCCGACGTGGCGGCCAAGGCGGCCGGGCGCGGCGCGGCAGCAGCGGCGGCCTCCTCTTCTTCCTCAGCCGCGGGTTCAGCGGGCGGGAATGCGGCGCACAGGGGCCCTGCGGCTGCAGGCGGAGGCTACAACAAGGAGCAGCAGGGCGGCAGCTACCGGTCGGCCGGCGGCAGGGCAAACTACCAGCCGTCGTCCTCGTCCACGCAGCAGCTGCCGCGCCGCAACTCGTCCGGCAGCGGCGGCGCGTCGACGAGGGACCGCGACAGGGACAGGGACCGCGACCGCGACCGCGAGCGAGACAGAGATCGCGACCGCGAGCGAGACCGCGACCGATACCAGGATCGAGACAGGGACAGAGAGCGAGAGCGGGACTCGCGGTCGCGCGGCCGCTCCAAGTCGCGCGAGCGCGGCAGTGGCGGGTACCGAGACCGCAGTGCGTCGCACAGCAGCTACAACCACTTCACGACGGCGGGGAACCCGGCGATGCGGCTGCGCGAGCGCAGTAACCTCCTGCAGATGCACCGCGCGTCCAGCCGGCGCGCCACGCTGTCGCCTCGAGAGGTGGCGGTGCGCGTCGTGGGTATGGACACGTCCTTCATGAAGGTACAGACCGCGTTTTCGCCGCCAGCGCAGCCTCGATACGATGCTAACGGTATGCTTTGTTGCCCTGCTCCTCGACGCTAGGACCCGGAGAACCCGCAGCTGTCGGACAAGCTCGGGTACCCGGGCGTGTTCCCAACGAACGACAACTTCCCGGAGGAAAAGTTCCGCTTCCACGCGCTGCGCAACGCGTCGTTCGTCAACCCACTGCCGCGCGGCTTCGGCGCGCAGTGGCACCTCCAGTACTCGTTCTTCACGGACAAGAAGCTCCCGGTGTTTGACGAGCTGGCGCAGGCCACGCGGGCCATCCGCCGGATAGAGACGGCCGAGAGCGAGCGCAAGCGCGCGGTGCCGTCTTCGGGCGAGCCGAGTGCTTCTGCTTCTGCTCCAGTGGCGGCGACGGCGGCGGCAAGCGGGCAGGAAAACGTATTTACATCCTATTTAATTCGGAATGTGCGTCGGATCGATGAGCGCACGAGCCATCTCTGGATGTCGGAGCTCGCGAGCGGCAAGCGCAGCGTGCAAGACCTCGTGCAAGCCTACGGCGTGCCGTTCAAGCAGTGGCGACCGGTGCCGAACGTCTCCAAGTGCCCGCTGCTCGAGTATGTTGTGCGGTACCGCCCTGGGTACGCCGAGGCCACGTGGTTCATCCGCGTCAACGTCATCTACACGGAGATGCACGAGATCAAGCGCGACAGCCAGTACCGCGTGGGCGATTGGTTCTTCAACCCTCGGCGTCTCCAGCGCCGGAGTCAAGGATGGACGGAGCAGCTGATCGACTACCTTCACTCGGTCGCGAGGCTCTCGAGCAAGACGTCGGCACTCAAGCGCTATGACAGCGCGTCAAAGGTGCCTGGCACGGCGGGGGGATCGGCGACGGCATCATCATCGCCAGTACTGATAGCGAGCGCGCTAACCGACAAACCGAAGGTGGTCCCACACCATCTTCGCGGTGATGTTGGTATCGAGAGTGTGTCGGCGCCGAGTACCCCAGCGGCGTCACCTCCACAGCTGCCTTCATCCGGAGGGACGAGCAATGGTGGCGTGTCGGCAATCGCGTCTCCGCAGCTGACGTTTCACGAGAAGTGGTCCTACGTGCTGAAGCTCTCCGAGTTCCAGTTCAAAGCCGGCTTGTTGGATCGACTGCGGTATTTTGACGGCCTGCTGTCGTTGCTACAGAAGGTGCTGTCGCCTCGCAGTCTGAGCGGGAACTGCTCGTCAGTCGTTGCCATCGGGGTGAACGAGACGATGGAGCTCATGACCGTCATCCAGACGCTGCTCCCAGAGATCCTCCTTGCTCCTGACGCGGTGCTTCTGCTTGTGAAGACCCTGCTCCAGCACCTGCGATACCTGGTTCCTCCCGGAATGCCGATCCCCGAGGAGTTGGGCAGCTCGCTCCACGAGGAGCTGGTCTTGGCGCTGTGCAACATGCTGCGCGACATCCTGCTGAGTGGCGCCGACGTGCTTGTGCGCCTTGAGGACAACAGTACGTGTGTGCATTGGGCGTTGATCTCACTACCGTGTTCACACTTACTCATCGCGAGCGTGATGCTGCCGCAGTCCCGACGATGTGGCCTGAGTTCGTGTTCAGCGAGCGCTTCTTCAACCGTGACGCCTACAGCAAGCGTGAGATCGAAGAGTGTATCGGACGGTGTCAGCGGAAAGCGAAAGAGATCACGGGGCGGATGCTGCGTCTGCAACAGGTATTCACATACGATGGTATAACGCCCAACGGCTGTGACTGTCTGCGAGTGCTGAGCTCGATTGCTTGCTTGGCTGTCTTTCCTGGTTCAGGGGTATCCGGGTGGGCCCTACCTGTCGTCGATCAAGAACGAAGCGCAGATTCTGCAGACGCTCGACCGCTTCCATCGCATTGACAGCGGCATTGACATCCAGCGCGTCTACAACGAGATCTTTTCTCCGATGCCCGTCAAAAGCACGGAGCTCCCAGTGGATGTGACGACGCTGCTGCTCATTTGCGAGTGGGCCGTCACGAGCCAGCGGCCGCTCGAGTATCGCTACCTGTCGGCGCTGTCGCTCATCGACATGCATAGCAACGTCGTGCTGGCGTTCGGCAAAGAGTACGTTGTCGCTGGTGTCCCTCGTTATTTGTGTATCCGATAACGCTGACGCTTGCTACGTCTACGTGTTGTCGCATCAACGCTGGTCCATCGGAACCTCCCTGTTCCAGGAAGGGGCTGCTGACGGACTGCGGTGCGAAGGACCACGCTCTCGTGCTTCAGAGCGCGCTGCAGATGTTCTTGCAGCGCTTCGAGCCGAAGGTCATCACCGAAGTCACGCAAGTGATCGAGCTGTTTTGTCTGCTGGTACGACGGCGGCTGTTCAGCGTTCCCAGCTTTGTCGAGTTTGCGGCGTGCTGCATTGAATCCAGCAGTGGCACGAGTAGCAGCAGCGCGTTGCTGACTCTGACGAAGGACAAGGACGCGCCTGCTGGGGCGACAGTGGTGCACACGGCGTACAACATTGAGTGTGCGCCGGGCCATGGCTACAAGTCGAACGACATCCACTTGCTCTCGACGCCAGACCGGCTAAAGCTGTACCTGTGGCAACTCCCGCGCGGACCGTTCCCGCTGCCCACGTGTGTGGCCATGTACCCAGTCGACTATGATGGCGAGCTGAACTTTATGCGGTGGCTGGACGTGATGGACCTGCGCAGCGAACACCTGCAGTACTCGAAGACGCTGGAGCGCGCACAGTCGCTGTGCATCTACGTGTTCCACACGCACGGACAAGCGAACGATCCTGCAGGGGACCCGGCGTCGTCGAGCCGCGTGATGAAAGAGGTCGACTACCAGGGCAAGGTGGGGGAGCTCGTATCGGCTGTCAAAACCATGTGCGGCCACGACAAGGGTCGCTTCGCGCTCTGGTTTCTGCGCAATATCTACGAGGAGCCGACGTTTTTCCGCTTCTCGGACTTTGGCAGTGTCGAGCACATTGTCCGGCTCGTGTGCCTGGTTCTCGAGATCGTCGACATCCTGGCGCTCCTCGAAGTGCTCGTCTACTTCTTGCGCCAGTCGCCGGCGTACTTGGTGAAGAACGTCGTGCTCTCGATGATTGAGCGCCACGAAATCGCGTACTGCGCGACAGGCCAGGTGCTGTTCCTGTTGCAGTCGTTCGTCGACCGCTTCAACCGGCTACCGTCATCCTCGGCCGACGACAAGGTGGGCAGCATCGCCAAGTTCTTCTGCAAGATGTACTACGCACACATCAAGAAGAAGGGCGTCGACAAGCTGGACCTTCCCTTCTCGCTCGTCAAGCAGATTGCGGAGACGGCACGGAAGAACCAAGAAACGAACAACCAGAAGCCCAAGGAGATGTCGCTGGAGGTGACAAACCCGATCGCGCGCATCCCTCCGCCGCGCGAGACGATGCCGGCCGATCTAAAGAACGCGATTGCCCGCGCATTCAAGGCGCTGCAGGCAAAGTCGTACGACAGCGGCGCTGGAGATGGATCAAGCATCTTAAAGTCATCGACGCCAGCACCAGTGTCAACTCCAGCGCCGGCATCGACCCCCACACCTCTACAAAGCCCTGATAGTCAGGCAAGCTCAACCGAAGGGAGCTCGTCGACGCCGTTGCCTGTGGCGGCGTTTGAAGCGCCCGGGTACGCGACGCTGTCGTGGAAGGAGATTGTGAGTGAAGCGGGTGCGGACGCCGAAGTCAAGAGCCGAGACAGCGCGGTGGAATTCGCAGTGGATGCGATCAACATGAGCATGGTCTCGCTCGCGGTGGGCTCGTCCACGAGCGCGAACGCTACGCGCGAGCGTCGCACACCCAACTACGTCTTCTTCTTCCGCGCCGTGCTCATCGAAGTGATGGACAAGTGGATGGCGAACTTGACGGCGCGCATCAAGAGCAACTGCAAGCGGCCCATCATGACGCCGCACTACATTCACCGGTGCGTGCGGCTGCTGCGTGAGGTCGTGGAGCAGCACCCGGACGGGGAGGAGTTCCAGGAGAAGTTCTCCAACACGCTGGTGGTCTGGCTGCAAAAGGAGGTGCTGCCTGGTTTCGCGGGCAGCGACTCGCCGAAGCGGTCGCGCAACCCGTTCCTGAACGCGGACAATAGCAAGGAAGCCTTCGCGCTGAATCAGAAGGGGCGCTTGGATCGGCAGCAGTACGGACTCAAGGCGTTCCTCGTGTCGCTCATCGTGCACAAGGTGCTCGACCTGTCCCAAGTGCTGCGCTTCGTGCTCGTGCCGCTCTTCCCACGATTGGTACGTGCATGTGGCTGCTGCTCTTCACTCTCCTGCTCAATTCATTACCTGATGCGTCATTTCCTCATTACAGAGACGCGCCTCGCGTGATCCGCCGCCGAACCTGCCGACGCAGCTGCTGGCGATGGCGCTCGTCTTCCAGTTGTTCTCGGAGCCACCGCAGAACGTGCTGCTCGAGCCCCCACAGAAGATGGTCATGTTTGACGAGCCGATGGTATGTCTTGCTATGGTGTTGTCGATGATTGACCGCATCATTCCGCACTAACTCCGATGACTCCAATACGCGAACAGACAAAGTACCACCTGCGCTTCCTGCGCACACAGGTGCCGGCGTGCATCATGTTCCCGCTGGTGCATCTGCTGTGCCAGATCTCGTACCAGCTCGAGGAGAACTTCATGCTGCGCAAGCGCGACGAGCGCGGTACGGTGGCAAGCGTCACGTTGTTCAACTTGACGTCGGACGGTATTGTGCGCGACAGCATCTTCCACGACACGAAGGAGGCACGCGAGAAGCACATCCTGCCCGTGTACCACAACAAGAAGGAGTGGCACACGGCCGTGCTCATGACGCATTTCTTCCGCTCGCCCAACTCGCCAGCCGAGGACAACAACGGCCAGGTGCAGCTGCTCAAGGTGGAGCAGATCATCGATCAGATGACGGTGTGGAACCTGCATCGCGGCGGGTCCATCTACTTGGACTTGCAGATGAGTCGCCAGCAGCGCAAGGTCAAGCGCAGCAAGTCGGTGATGACTCGCTCCAGCCCGTCTTCGTCGTCTTCTCGACTGCTGGCAAAGCGCAAGACACCGCCACCGTCTACTGACGCCAGCGGGAGACCGACAAAGCGACCCAACGACGGTCACTCGTCGTCGAATCACCAGGATGAGCGACCGTCATCGGCATCTTCGTCGTCGCGCACACCTGTAACAAGCAGCAACGGCCATTTGGACGACCAGGAGATGAGTGACTTGGCCATTCTGCTTCAGTGCATGGCTGAAGAAGACTCATCGGACGAGGAAGACGCTGACATGGACGGGCTCGACGACTCGGCCAGCGCCACCGAGGTCCTGTCCAATATGATTGTGCAGCGGACACTGAAGCGCTCGCCCAAGTCGGCGTCGTCGGCACTGTCGGTGGCGCTTTGCGCGGTTTCCTCGCTGTCGTTGCCACCGACGGTGCGACTGCCGCACCTGTCGACGATGCTCGGCGACTGCAGCACCAGGCGCGACTCGGTTCCGCCTGCGGTTGACCACAGCAGCACCGGAGTTCCAGTCCATGGGATCCATCGAGCCCACCACACGCCGCAGCTGACACCAGCCGAGATGTGGATGCTCGTGGCGGCGCGTGAAGCGCAAGACTCTGCGCTCGCGTCGCTGTACGCGGCGACGGTGTGCAGCATCTCGAGGCGCACGATGGGTTCGGTGATCGCCAAGATCCTGCAGGTCATGGAGGATGACGTCAAGCACTCGCGGCCGGAGAAGTTTGCGCGCCGGCTGAACGCGACGATGGCTGTCCGGCTTGTGTGCGGCATCATGTGCACTCAGCCAGGCACGACGTTTCTGCCGAGGTACATGATGTCGCTCGCGTCGCAGTTCGAGTGGCTGTACGACGGCTGCGAGCAGTACGCCAAGTACGCCAAGCGGCCGGTGGGTTCGTCCTACTCGCTGTCGGCAAAGGGGGCGGCGGCGTTGCTCCGGAGACTGCGGCGCAAGCTCGCGGTGCGGCTGCAGCTTGTGGGCGTGATCGCGCAGAGCAAGCACGTGGCGCTGACCGTGTGCTACCGCGACCGCATCGTCAAGACGCTCTTCTCGCTGCTATCCACGCCCGTGGTCGCCACAGGCGCCGGGCTGTCGCTCTTCAGCTGGATCCTCGACCTCATCCCGGTCGTCAACACGTCGGTGCTGCACGAGAAGCAGTTTGTACGTGCCCTTGTTGCTTGCTGCGATGGCTGGAGCAAAGCATTGACCGACAGTCGTATGTGCCTGTAGGAACTCGTGGAGGCGCTGCATCTCCCCTCGGAGCTCAAGAAGCGCGTGTGGAGCGTCCTGCCGCGGCCGCTGTCCGGCGCGGCGCCTGTGCTGGTGAGACGCGCAGGCTCGAGCAGATTAGACGAGGAGCAGGACAGTGAGCGCGCCGCCGTGGACCCGTGGGCGTTGCTGGAGCACGTGCCGCAGCTGCCGAGCGACGACGTCGTCGCGCCACTGATGGAGAAGGCTCCGCGCCGCAGCCGACGCGTGTACCGCTGTGCGTCGTGAGGTGGGTTAGTCGCGTCATAGGAATCTCTCTCTACTTACACACTATTGTCACTAAGCAAGCAACACGAGGCAAGCATCACGGGCATGCCAAGCGGTTGGATGATTGAGTACAAGTGAATGGAGGGGATGCAGTCTGTGAAGCCAGCGCGTGTACAGATCGCTCGCTACTGCTTGAGCTGCGCCTTGCCGGTGGCGTCCTTGGCGTCCTTGGCATCCTCGTCCTCGTCCTCGAGCCCGACCCACGAGACGAAGGCCAGCAGGAACTCCTTGAAGTGGATCGAGCCGTCGTTGTCCCAGTCCATCTCGAGGAACCGCTGCTCCCAAATCCCGGCGTTCAGCGACTCGTCCGACTCTTGATCGCCTGCGGTCAGTCGACAGCGTTAGTGGCGAGTCGGTCGGCATCCGAGACGAGGTGAGCAGCAAGGTGACATGCCTCGGTGCTTGGCGCGGACGGACGTCTTCTTGGTGGGCGAGTGCATCGACGTGGTCGTCTCCAGGCGCGACGACATCTCGTTGCTGAGGACGGAACACCAAGCGAGTGCGTGAGGACAGCGCATCGGAGTTGCGTTGAACGTGGTGGGCGGGCCTTCCTACCGGTTGATGGTGCCGCTGCCGTCCACGTCGAACCACAGGAACGCGTCGATCGCCAGTTGGAACGCGATTCGCAGCTTGTTGCCCTACGATCCAATCCACAGTCAGCTGCGAACATACGTCACCTCACTCACCGCCGCAGCAGACACGAACTTCGCCAAAGAGGATCGCAGGAGCCGCGCCTGCGTCGCTGCCGCCCGCACTGCCTTCCCGACTGCGTTGAGCAAAACCCTTCATCAGTCCACAGAGCGTCACAAGCGTCACCAGCGTGGACGCACATGGGTGCGTAGAAGATGCTGAGGCGCTCGCTCTCGAGCGACGGGATGCGCTAGACAGACGGAGAGAGGAAGGTGATGTGAGCGACTGACGCCTGCCTGCCACTTGGACAAGTCCTTGTCCGTCTGCACGCACGTGGAGGACGAATCCGATCGCGAGGCACACGAGAAACTCCTTGAAGTTGAGGCGACCAGTCTCGAGCATGTCGGACTCCTGGAAGACCTGGCGCGCCTCCTCCTGCGTGAAGGTGACGCCTAGCCGCTCGAAGGCGGCCAGCACGTCTGCGTACACGATGTCGCCCTTGCGCTCGCGGTCGAACTCGTCGAACGTCGACCGCGCGCTGTTGAACGATTGCTGGGCGTCGCAGCGCGCGCGTCAGTCGCGACCAAGGAACAGGAGAGAGCAGCGCGTTGGAGGCGGCGGCCAGGAGCCTACCGCGACGAGCGGGAACTTGAGTAGGATCCGCGTGAACGGATTGGAGCTGCGGTCCAAACAGTTGTCAGCGTCAGTGACCGCTTCTACATCTCCAGAGATTGTTCTACATGAGATGACGCACTCATCCTTGTCCTCCATCGAGCGCTTGCGCTTGAGCTCCTTGAGCGCGTTGGTGATCCTGACCGGCAGCGATATCAGTCAGTCCGTTGTCCCCCCTCGACCACCGCCCTCTGCCCCACCAACTCACTTGAGATCCAGCGGGGTGAGTCCGTGGGTCGCCACCTCAAGCGGGCGGATTGTCGCCGAGGCGCTCGGCCCGCCGCCGTGCGTCCGCGGCTGCGGAGGCGCGCTGAAGGCTCCGGCGCTGGTGTTCGAGGTGGTGGAGGTGGTGTCGATCGGCGCTGGGGCTCCACGCAAAGACGTGGGGCTCCCGCGGCTCGAGGACGCGGCCGAACCGACCGGTGTCGAGTGTTTCGCACCCATGTCGAGGCGCTGGGAGGTGCGGAGGGCACGAGAAGCTGATTGGGAAGTCGTGAAGGCTCATGAGCTCCGCGTCGTTTCGCGTCCCGCTGCTCGTCTCTATCGGAAGTTTTAGCCAATCAAAATGACCAATGGGTATTTTGACGAATCAAAGACTGTTATGATGTTGAACCTGTTACATTTTGGCCAGTGAGCATCGATATGCACTAACTGAGACCATGTCCCGATGCACACTTTGCACACTTTGCGACTCGAAAGCATGACCAAGCCCAAGAGCGCGACGACGGCGGACGGCGGCACGGCCGCCGCCAAGAAGAAGAGCACGCCCAAAGCGCGCAAGCGCAAGGCGAGCGACGCGTCCGCTGGCGCCAAGACCGGCGCCTCACCCGCGAAGAAGGCGAGCACGGGCGACGCGGGGGCCGCAGGTGCGATGGCCGTCTCCAGCGGCGGGGCGGCCTCCAGCGCCGCCGACGCGCACACTAGCGCCGCGCCGGCCGTCAAGCCGTTTGTAAAAGGCGAGCTGGTCGACAGCAGTACGTTCGTGGTGTTTGGGGTGCTGCGTAGATGCTCTGGGGTGTCGACACTGATGCTGACGCTGGTGCGCGGCCGTCGGAGCAGTCAAGCACATGATGTTCGGCTTCGGGGATGACGCCGCGCCGCTGGACGAGACGGCGGAGCTCATGGAGGACCTCGTGGTCGAGTACGTGCACGCTATGGTACGTGTGGGATCCCTTGAAGCTCCGTGTTGCAGTCAGCGCGCGTCCGTCCTGCCTGCGTGTCTATATGGCGGTGGATCGCTGACGGATCGTGTGTCGCTCGCCGTGTCGGAAAGACCAAGAAGGCCATGGAGCTGGCGGCCATCAAGGGCAAGCTGGACACTGAGTGCTTCATCCTGCTCATCCGCAAGGACCCCGAACGCTACGAGCGCATCGCTGAGCTGCTGCGCGCCAACGACGAGTTCCGCTCGGTGCTCAACAGCGGCTTCGACCCGAGCGACGAGAAGATGTATTGACTTGAGCCTTGTTGCGGAAATAACGTAAGCACTCGGTATTTTTTGAGTCGAGAATCGTTGTCCTCTGGACGACCGGTTTTAGGCACAAGCGTCCGTCGAGATTACGAGGGGTTGCCGCGCTTGGTAAGCACGAAAAGCACGACGATGAGATGGCTGGACAGAAGTACCGTGACCTGCCGCTCAAGTAAGTTGAAGGAGTAAGCAGCGTATTGGCAACCTTCTCGAACGTTTCCTCGTCCGTGTCTTTTTCCTGTTGTGTTTCACTTGTTTCGCCCCGAAGAGCTTTTTTTCCGGAGTGTTCCTTCCCTTTCCTCTTGGTTTCAGTATGCCAGAGGCAGTCCAAACGCTCAGCAAGCATACTCATCATGAGGGGATGGGACCCCGCGTCCACTCACCAACCGGTGTCCGCAACCTAATACATGGCACACTGTAATCTCATACACCCTCGCTTTAGCGGTCATACGAACCTGAACCAAACGACTGAAAGCACTCCGAGGAAAACCATGTCGCTACCCTACATCCTCTAAACAGAGGTAAATGATCTGTCGCCCGCTAAAAAGAAGGCCCCGGCCCGAAAGCTCATTTCCCTCACCGCCGGCTTTTTCGCCCGCCAATTCCTCAACCAGCGGGCGAGTCGCGAGTCGCGAGCCGCTCACGCACGGACGCGGACGCTCAGACGCTCGGACGCTCGCCCTGCTCCATGCAAGCGGCCGTGCTCATGTACGTGGACGCGCGCGCTGAGAGCGGCGCCGGCGTCGCGGCCGAGCTGCCGTGGACGCGCTGGGCGCGCGCGCACCGAGACGCAGACGTGCCGAGCGCGAGCAACAGCAACGGCAATGGCAATGGCAACGGCAACAGCAACAGCAACAGCAACAGCAACAGCCGGCGCAGCAGCGTGGAGCGAGCCACGGCGCTGCATAAGCGACCGTCGGCGGCGGCCATGGTGCTCGCGCGCAAGCGGCAGCGCAAGCGGCAACAGGAGCTGGCGGACAGCGCGAGCGAGGCGTCGATCGAGCCCGACGCGGACGAGGACGAGGACGAGGAGGAGATCACGGCCTTCGTCGAATACGTGCGTTGGCCCATGGTGCGCCTGCCGGTGGCTGAGAGGGTGAGACTGACGGTCTGCGTGCTTGCTCGCGCTCATAGAACGCGAACGACATGGACAGCCTAGACATCAACCTGAGCCAGGACTTTGACGGCGAGATATCAGTGCGCGGAGACGCCGGGGACTTCCGGCGGCGACACCCGCAGTCGCGGCACTGGGGCGGCAGTCAAGGCGGTACGAAGTCGCCGTGTGGTCTACTGGTGTGTGCCTATCAACTCGGTGCTGACGGCGACCCTCTGTGCGTCGATGACTAGAAGCGGAGGAAGCCTCGGAAGTGTTTGACAGTACGTCACGGCCTGAAGCCCACGTGCATGGCGAAGTGCCTCTTGCTCACGCTTGCTTTGTCCCTGCAGACGTTATTTATGTCCCGCTGCCGCCCCATTCCAAGCCCTCCGCCAGTCCTCCCGCTGCGACCACGAGCGCGATCCCTCCTCCACGCGTACAGCACACGTCGCCCAAGCCCGTTCCGCAGCAGTCACCGCTTCCAGAGGAGGAGGACGACGACGCCCTCAGCGGTACGGATGCTCCTTCTCTGTCGTTTGTCTGGATGCTGGTACGACGCCTAATGCTGTTGATGCGACGTGCTGCAGACGGGTTCGAGGTCGACCCCGAGTTCGCCAACGCACTGAAGCAGGGCCGCACGGCGTCTCCTCCTCTCGACACCTCTGGCGCCTCGGCCACTGTGAGTCGGTGTCTGCTTCCCACCAGTCCACTCACAGCCGCACTCACCCATTCCGTGTGCTGCAGCAACTCGTGTGGCGCCAGCGGCGATCCGTCAAGAGGGACTGCTCCTTCGTCGAGTCGGATGGCATCACAGACAGTCCGTGCATGTCAAGCTTGTCTAGCCGTGTCGAGTCGTCCCCTCGGCCGTCGATCAAGGTGGTCGAGCTCGACGACGACGACAACTCGATCGAGAGCATCGAGGCGTGCTCGCTCACCGAGCCGTCTCGAGCCGGACCATCCGGAGCGTCGGCCACGCCATCAAGCTCCGCTCCGGCCATGACGAGCACCTCGCTGGTCGTCGCCAACCGCTCGGCGGGCTTCCTGCCGCGCCTGCAGAAGAAGCGGCGCAAGATGGAGCACCAGCTCACGCTGGACGGCTTCTTCGGCTGCCGGACGCTCAAGTGACGGCCAGTGAAGCCAGCGAGAACGCTCTCATGTCGCCGTGGCGGCTCCTTTTCTTCTGCTTGCTCTTCGTTTTTGGGACCGCGCGGCCTCGCCAGTAGACTTGCACGCGCCGCTAGTGGAGGGAGGCGAGCCGCCCGCGCGTCCGTCGGGCTGTGTAGTAAATACGCTGTAACTTATTACCTCCTTCCGCCCAAGCCGAGGCGTCCACACACGGCTGGCATCCCATCCGCAGCAGCCATGACGGTGACGGCCTTCATTTTGGCGCCACCTCGAGCGGTTTTCGTCTGATCCGGATACCTAGACCAGTCACTGATCTGATTATACCTCAGTAAAATATAGTCACTCTACTGAATGCCTGTATCGTACTTTGCAGGATGTATACAGTGACAATCTCCTCCTTTTTGGCGCGCTTTGGGTTGGCGCGCGAAATTCGGCACCTTGGCGCCACTTTTGCATCAGTTCCGGGCACCGAGCAGCGCTCTTCCCTCGCCTTCCCCCGCTCTGTTTCGCCCCGCCGCTCGCCGCGCAGTCGTCCAGCAGCAGCCGGCGCCTCCCCCTCGGTCTCTCGCCCAGCTCCAGCCCGCGCACTGCGTCTCCAGCGCGTCTCCGCCTTCTCCGCCGACGTGACCCGAGCAGTCCGACAGGATGGCCTACGTGACGCTCACCAACATCACGGTGCTGGACAACCCGACGGCGTTCACCAACCCGTTCCAGTTCGAGGTCACCTTTGAGTGCGCCCACGCGCTCGAGGCCGGTGCGTGCGCGCGCTGTCCTGTGCTCTAGCGAGTCGTTTCGGGGGTGGGCAGCAAACACATCGACGATCTCACATCCGCTTGCTTGCTCGATTGCCTCACTAGACCTCGAGTGGAAGATCACATATGTGGGAAGTGCGGAGGACGAGAGCCGCGACCAGATCCTGGAGGAAGTGCTCGTCGGCCCCGTGCCGGTCGGCACCAACAAGTTCGTTTTCCAGGTGCGTCCACGCTCGACACTAGTGGCTCGGAGCGTCCGTCTTGAGGCGGGAGCGCAAGCCACGTGGCGGCTTTGGTTGGTGTCTGAGCGTCCGTCTAACGCTGTGTGAACCACGTGCCAGTCGGACCCGCCGAACCCGAACATGATCCCGGACGAGGACAAGGTGGGCGTGACGGTCGTGCTCGTCACGTGCTCGTACCGCGGCCGCGAGTTTGTGCGTGTCGGGTGAGTCCCATCCTAAAGGTCTCATCTGTCCTCACTGGTCGCACACTCATCGATGTCACCGCCGCTGTGCCATGCCATAGATACTACGTGAACAACGACTACGCGGACCCGTTCCTGCTGGAGAACCCGCCGGCGCAGGTGGATATCACCAAGCTACAGCGCAACATCCTGGCCGACAAGCCGCGCGTCACGCGCTTCCCCATCGACTGGTCCCCCGCCGGCGCGCAGGACCCGAACGCTGCGGCCGCGGATGCGTCGGGCGTGGCGGCCATGGGCGTGGCTGGCGCTGCCGTCGGCGGCGAGATCGACATGGACTTTGTGGACGACGAGGAGCTGGTCAAGGCCGCCGCGCAGCTGGACCACAACTACACGGACATTGTCATCGGCGGCGGCAACGACAACGACCAGATGGACGAGGACATCGACCTGGACGACGACGACGACGACGACGAGTCGGTTGAGGATGACGAGGCCGACTCGGTCGAGGAAGCCGAGGAGGACGGCGAGGACGGCGACCAGGACATGGACATGGAGGAGTAAGCCTCGCGGGGCGGGCCAGTGCATGTCTTGAAGTGGGGAGCAGCACCGAACGAGAGGACGAGAAGTATATGCAGGATATTAGATAGTAACGGGGCGAGGAAAACAGGCGTTGAAGCGTCAAGCTGGAGGTTCTCCCGTGTGCGTGAGGCGGCAAAGCTCATGTCGATCCTAACCAAGCCGCACGCCTTGACAACCACGACAGTCTGGTGGATGGAGAATCTAAAACGGTGGGTGGTCGTGTATTATAGCGAACTGCGTACAAGTCTTGGGCTTGGCCTCTCGGTCTTGATGCTCTGCCGACTAGTGCAGCTTGAAGGCGTGCGTCTGGTCGTACGACATGCTGGTGCCGTCGAAGCGCACGGTGATGTCAATGTCGAGGTCGCGCGGGTTGGACGCGTTGGGCCGGCACGTGAGTTCGCCCTCAATGACCTCACCCGGCGCGCAGGCGAGTTCGCCCTCGAGGTAGAAGACCGTCTGCTTCCAGTGCGTGTACTCGGCCTTGGGACCCGTCGAGAACTTGGTCTTCTTGTGCGTCTTGGTGAACGTGCAGTCGAAGTAGGCCACGAGCGCGTGGCAGTAGTCCTGGCGGAAGACCGTGAGCTTGAACGGGGACGTGAAGGCCAGCTCCTCCTTGGTCACCGTCGTCAGGTCGATGTCGAGGATCGGGCACACGTCCGACAGCAGCGCGTCGCTGCTCACCGTGTCCACGAGGGGCTCCGTCTTGGCGATCGCCTTGATGCAGCTCATGTCGAACCCGTACACGCTGTCCCAAACTGCCGCAAGCAAGCAACACGCACAAGCACCGTTAGTCTCCGTTCGCCATTCAGTCCGTGGGTTGACTGACTGCCTTCAGCGCACTCACAGTCAAGCTTCTCGGCCTTGTAGTCGCCGTCCTCGATGGCGCCGACGTAGAGCACGGCGTGGTCCGGGAACATGAGTCCGCCCGGCACGAGGTACTTGTCCCGCGCGTAGAGCACCGTGTCGAGCATCGACTCGTAGAGCAGGAAGTAGCCCATCCACTCCGAGATAATGATGTCGACCTTGTCGACGGGGAGCGTGAGCTCCTCCATCTTGCCCTGGATGAGCGTGATCTGGTCGGCGAAGCCGTTGGCGCGCACGATCTCGCGTGCCTGCGTCAGGATGCCCGAACAGTCGACGCCGTAGACGTGCTTGGCGCCGGCCTTGGCCGCGAACATGGACAGGATGCCCGTGCCGCAGCCCACGTCCAGCACCACCTTGTCCTTGAACAGATGCTTGCTCTGCAGGATGGCGTTCATGTACGCGCGCGTGCGCACCGTGTCCTTGAGCATCTCCTCGTGGATGCCGAAATGCGAGTACGAGTCGAAGTAGTAGTCCTTGCTCGTCATCTCCTTGCCTGCCTCGCCCGCCACCGGCGCCGGCGGAGCAGCAACAGCAGCGGCGGAGGCGTCGGTAGCAGTAGGAGGCGTCGGCTTGGGCTCCGTGTCGGCCATGGTGTCGGTGGGTTCGGGACTCGCGGCGGCTTCTTCGTGCTCGGCGTCGATCGCTTGGCGTTGTGATGGATCGGAAGTGCTCGTCGGCGTGCGAGACGGACAAGTGTATGGGAAAATGTATAGTCACTAGACGGGGGAGTTGTTTTAGTGACTCTATGTCCGCGCGATTTGGTTGGTGGGGCCGAAAGGACGTGGCTTTTTCCGCGAAGGAGGCATGTGGTCCGGTATGATTGGTGCGCTTGGCACAGATGGACGCACTGTGACGACCGAATCTAACTAGAAACAGAGGAATGCAGTCTGAATCCAGTCGATTCAACATGCCCACGGAGCAAGCTCCTTGACGCCCTTCGTCCTCGAGCATGCGGCGCTGTAGCCATCTCTTTCACTGCTCATGGGTGTCCGACAACACATGCAGCACCACCTTCTGCTGTTCAAGCCGCCTGTTGGGTATTGAGACCTCAAGCAGACGGCATCATGGACATCATCAACTCGACACTTCGAGCACTTTGTGCAGAAACCAACCACCACGAAACGAGCTCGCTGAGGAGGATCAACGAGTAATTGGCAAAAAGAAGCCCGCGAGCTCCCGATAGACACGAGCTCTATTTCCCTCCGGCATTAGCTGCTGCTCCCTGACGGCAGGCGGCGGCCACGCGGCGCGGAAACGTGGGCATCTCCCCTATCTCGAAGCCCGCTGCCCCCTCTTGAGCCCGTCGGTCGCGAGTCGCGACGTCAGGACAAGACACGGCTCTCCCAAGTGCGGTGCGCGAGCATCAGACCGTCATCCCTGACGAGTGCTGATTTAGAGGGCACCGCGGTTGCCCGTCTTCTTCTGGGCACGCGGGGCGGCACCGCCCTTGACGGCGGCCTTCTTGCCGGCCTCAACCTTGCTGCCGGCCTTCTTGGCCTTGCTGCGCTCCTTGGCCTCACTGTCGGTGCGTACGGCGATCGGTCAGCAACTCGTTGGCTTCACAGGCGGTGTACAGACATGGCGAGAGACGTACGCAAGGGCGGCGCGGGCAGCAGCACGGACCTCCGGCTTCTGGTTGCGCTTCTTGCGGATCTGTAGTCGGCGCGGAAAAGCAAGCGTGAGTCCGCCAGATCGGTACAGCTGGAGGACTAGCACCTAAACGTACGTCGTCAGCCGACACGCCGACAATGGCGCGCTGGATCTTGGTCGTCTTGCGGGCGCGACGGCGCGCGACCTCCTCGACCTGTGGGCGACGCGCAGTCGATCTGCGTCAGAACCGGCGCGCAGGCAGCAGCAGGACGCCCAAGGTGCGAGAGACGCACCTTGATCTTCTTGTTCATGCGGCGCCAGCCGAGCGTCCAGACGATCTTGGTCGGCTTCTTGCGCTGCAGGAAGAGCGACTTGCTCTTGGCGTTGATGAACACGTACGACGTGCCATCGCGGCGGATGTAGCGCGAGCCGTGGCCGGGGTAGATGCGGCCCTCGCTGAACGAGCAGGTCTCGGTCCTGCCACCCGCAACACACCGTCAGCACCTGCTACCGTCCTGTGGTTGGTCGTCACCGTCGCCGTTCAATGGCGCTGCTATGGCGGGGCGGGGCGTCGGTGGCATCGCCTGAGAAGCCGCTGCGCTGTATCCAACCGCCTGCTCTATCCTGTCCGCCCGTCCGCTCTCGCCCCGCCATTGCAGCGCCCACCATCACAGAGCACAAGCCATGGCGTCCGACGTACTTGATCACCATTTTTCGCTTGGGTCTTCTCGGGAGAATTTATGCCAATTGGTATGGCGCCGCCATCGCCATCGCCCGCCGCCCAAAGTCGGAGGAGCTCCCACGGCGGCTTGTTGCGGCCCGCGAATTGGCTGGTTGAAAGGCGCTGCGACCGCGGTCCGAGCCGGACCGGGACCGGTTAGGGATCGAGGGAGGCTAGGGCACGCGATCTCAAAGGTATCACGTGGACCACATACCTACTCTCTTTCACAGTCCAGTGATCATTTGGATTGGCTCAAATGAAGTGGATATCGACAGCATTATGGCCAATCACACGAATGTTTGTTGACTGCGGGAAGACTCGCGAAGATGACCATGAGGAGGATCATGACGGCCAAGGTGACGACTCGCCTGACGGTCGGCCGCCGCGCGCTGCACGTCAACAGCAGCGCGTTCGCGCCGGCCGAGACGCAGCAGACGTCCGCGTACGCGCAGACCCACGCGGCGGGCGGCGTGATCAACTTTGGGCTCGGGCAGCCGTCGCCAGCGCTGCTGCCGCTCGAGCTCATGGCGCGCGCGGCGGCGCACCGCTTCCAGGCGCGGCAGGACCGCGTGCTGCTGCAGTACGGGGCCGCCAAGGGCTTCGACGGCTTCCGCGAGAGCATCGCGGGGTTCCTCAGTGGTGGGTCGCGTCTTGCTGACCGAGTGGGACGCGCTCGGGGCTGACGGGGATCACCTCGCTGATGGTGTGTGAAGGGACCCAAGCCGGTGCGGTGGACTCGGACGGCGTCATGGTGACGGCGGGCAACTCGCAGGCCATCTCCCACGCGGCCATGGTCTTCTCCAAGACCAACAAGCGCGTGTTCGTCGAGGAGCCGACGTACTTCCTCGCGCACGACATCTTCCGCGAGCTCGGACTGCAGCTGTCGGGCCTGCCAGTCGACGAGCACGGACTCAACGTGCGCGAGAGGCAATGCATGCACACAAGAGGTGGAAAGTTAAGGGGACTGACGCGGGCTGGCGCGACAGGTCGACGCACTGGAAGCGCGTCTGAGGGCCGGCGACGTCCCGGGGTTTGTCTACACCATCCCGTTCTTCCACAACCCGACCGGGGCCGTGTTGCCCTCGAGCAGATGCGAGCAGCTCGTAGCGCTCGCGCACAAGTACGGCTTCAATGTCATCGCGGACGAGCCGTACAACTTTCTTCGCTTGGACGGCCCGCCGCTGCCATCGCTTGCGTCGTACGACGACAGCGGCCGCGTCGTGTCGCTTGGCAGCTTCTCCAAGATCCTCGCGCCAGGACTGCGGCTTGGTGCGTGTTGCGATATGGAGACATGCGTGTTGGTGGAGGTCATCTCGCGGGCTCATCATGCTCGGTGTCGTTGCACTTGAAAGGGTGGGCACAGAGCAGCAAAGAGACGATCCAGACGCTCTCGACGATCGGACCGCTCCGAAGCGGCGGAGGTCAGAACCCAGTCACCTCCTCCCTCGTTCACAGCGGTGCGTGCCTTTGACAGCATGCAACGAGGTCCATTTGGCTACGATCTGACCTCTGCCTGCTTGGTGGCTCGGATGCAGTGCTCGAGCTCGACGAGCTGGTTCCGCACATTAACCGCTTGAAGGCTACGTTCTGCTCGCGCAAGGCCGTGCTGTGCCAGTCGCTGCGGGACCAGTGTCCCGACTTGAGCTTCGCAGAGCCTTCGGGTGGGTATTTCGTCTGGGCTCTCCTTCCTGACGGCGTCGACGCCGATGTGCTGCTAGCAGAGGCCCAAGCGAAGCACGGCGTCGCCTTCACCCCCGGCTCTCGATGCTCGCTCGGAGAAACAACCCGCAACGACGGCCAGCATGTGGACGTCTCGCGGTTCGTGCGGCTATCGTTCGCGTTCTACAGCGAAGAAGAGATCGCCGAGGGCATCGCGCGTCTCCGCCGGTCGATCGACGCCGTCACGCGCAGATGATCTCGGGCGAATGTCAACACCAAGCAAACAGTGTAGTGTGTCCCTCCATTATTTTCGTTACTTTAGGATACTTTAGGCACGATTCCTCAATAATGGTGGAACAAAACCAGAAGCATCCACATGTTTATTTTGTCAACTGCTGCCTTCGACCAATCCAAGAAAAAAAATGTAGTGTGGTCAAACACTAATCTAAAATCATTTGAAATTATATTCCCGAATGTCGAGAAACCAAGAGAAAATCGCTCAATAATGATCAAAATGGTGTTTGACATCACCGATATGCACATTACTTAGCAGTATCATACCAACTTTTCAGAATCGTGAGGATACAGTTCCCAAGTGAAAGCGTAAACTGCACAAACAATCCAGCGATTTTCGGTGAATTGGAAACCAATCCTGATTGACTAATAGATGCGTATTATCTTAGAGATGTAATTATATCTCACAATATCTGTCCAACTTTTTGGCGGAAACCAAAAACACCATAAATTGATTTGATTTGTACCTCTAAATTTATACACCAAGAAAAAATTCCTGTGGCAGAGTCCAAACAAATCAAATCAGAGAGCCTTCAGGGTACGCGATGACACACGTTGCACTGTCCATCCACTGTTTTTCGCGACTACTATATCCGATATACTTCTATCAACAGATATATGCTAGATAATAGTTCAAGACAATAACTTGGAGTAGAGTCCTTCCTTCTTCTATATCTTGAAATAATAAATATATATCGCTGTCGTGAAAAACACAGGATTGACTGATCGTGTTACCGTGATCTCTGCTGGCCAGCAGCGCACCGCAACACGGCAAAGCGCCGACACGGTGGCATTGCGCGATTCCTCCTGCTCTGCACGCCCGTTCCGTCGTCCCTACGATGCCCAGCAAGTCGTCAAACCCGCTGGTGGCCACGACGGCTGGCGCGCTGGCCGGCGGGCTCGAGATCCTCACGATCTGGCCCATGGAGATGATCAAGACCAACATGCAGCTCGGCACCATGCGCGCGCACTACACGGGAATGCTCGCGGGCTTCCGCTACCACATCCGCGACGGCGGCGCGCTGTCGCTGTACCGCGGCATGGCGCCCGTGCTCGTGGGCGCCATCCCCAAAGCCGGGATCCGCTTCGGCGCGTTCGACTACATCAAGCGCCAGCTCGCGGACGAGGACGGCAACACGACTGCCTCGCGGAGTCTCGCCGCCGGCGTTGCTGCGGGTGCGATCGAAGCGACGCTCATGACCACGCCGGTGCGTGCCTCGTGCGGGTTTTGGATGGCGATCGCGCACGTTCATGGACTGACGGGTTTCTCTGATGGGGTGCAGATCGAGACGCTCAAGACCAAGCTGATCGGCGCCAATGCCGGCGTCTGGGAGGGCACCAAGATGATCCTCGCAAAGGAGGGCGTGCGCGGCATCTACCAGGGTCTGTTTGCGACCATCCTGAAGCAGGTGTGTGTTGTTTGCCGTCACCGTCTTCCATGCGACGTCTACTAACGCCGGCTGCTTGTTGACACCAGTCGAGCAACCAGGGACTGCGGTTCCTCTGGTATAGCGAGTTCCGGAAGCGCGTGACGCCCGAGGTGCTCGAGCAACGCGGGCTCATCCACGACGCGCAAAACATGACGGGCGCGCAGCAGGCGGGTCTGAGCCTGGTCGGAGGCATGTCCGCCGGCATCTTCAGCACCTTTGGCAACAACCGTACGTCGTGCTCGCGATTGCTGCCCTTGAAGTCCGTTTGGTGCGCAAACTAACCCCTGAATGATGGACGCAACGGCAGCGTTCGACGTGGTCAAGACGCGGATGCAGAGCCTGCACGCGGCCAAGTACAAGAACACGCTGGACTGTGTCCGGCAGATGCTGCGGCACGAGGGCCCGCTGGTCTTCTACTCGGGCGTCGTGCCGCGCCTCGGCCGCGTCATTCCGGGCCAGGGCGTCATCTTCATGTCGTACGACGCCATCACGCGTGCCGTCTCCCGCCACCTCGAGCACTAGACACTCCTAGACACTTAGACAACGCGCTCGCTCGTGGCCACCGCTACTGCATCTCGTTCTCCATGCGCTCGCTTCCACGCGTCGCTTCGTCCGTGGCCACCGCTTGGGCGACGATCTCCCCGTGCCAGCAGCCATTGCACAATCACCGGGACGGGCAAACCTCAGCCGCCGACGCACGCGCGTCATCTTTTGTACCGGTTTTGTCGTGCGTCGCGGTCCGGTTACCCAGGTTACGCCACGCCCTCCAGTTGGCACGAGTGTATGAAGCTCTGCAATGTGGCGTCACGAGTGACCAACACGAGGCAGCTCATGAGCGCTGACACGGCGACGATCCGTGCTATCTTGCGCCTCGAGCATCCGCTGCAGCTTGTCGCGGTTTCTTGTTTTTTGTTTTTTATGCATGGAGAGTTGTCACTCAGACGAAGCAGTGCCGTATCCTGCAGAGGTGCTAGACCACCACTCACACTCGCTACGCCACCTTCTGAGCTTGAGCTGCTGCCGTTGTCCAGCATGTATTCATACGACGAGGTGACCGCCGTCGAGCCAGCCTGCATGGACATCGCGCCAGACACGCTAGCCACCGGTGAGGAATAGCTTGGTAGTGGCGCCACTCAACACCGGCACGGACCCAGTCGTCAACACCGCGCCGCAGTGATCGACACAGCTCCACTGCTGCTGCTGCTTGAGATTATAGCGTTTACGGTGTCCAAAAAAAAACACATCGCAAAGCGACCACCTCAATGCCCGAGTTGACGGGCTATCCACTGCCTGCGGAAGGTACCGCAGACAACAGGCCGCATGGTCTGAAGGCCACCTCCACCCGAAGGAAAGAGGCACCTGTGAACACTTGGGTAGACAGAC